>JBAKBP010002271.1:77878-182300 GCA_037953745.1 Lithodes maja
CCGAGCTCGGGCAGCTAAAGTGTCACAGCCTAGTCCTCCGTCTTCAGACCAGCAGAGGAACGATCAACAGGAGGAGGCTAAAGCTGGAGTTGGTTTTAAGAGTTTTGACTCGGCGGCTCTCCTGGGTGATTCAGTATTGGCACCTATGTTAGAGTCTGGAGAGGCCCCAGGACCTGTCACAGCTAGTGAGGAGGTAGGGCAGGAAGAGACTCCGAGGCAGCAACGTTGCACACGGAGAGAAAAAAGGGTTGCTCAGTTTGATATTGGGGAAGGACTTGGGTTGCGTCGGAAGCATCTAGACAAGTTGGTTCCCTCAGATATTTGTAAACTGCAGTTGGAGGATCCGGAAGTTCAGAAGTGTGGTAATGGTGCTGTCGAGATTAAACACGAGGACGGGGAAGCATGTCATGTGAACCTGTTGGAGGAGTTTGTGAGGCAACCACCTGAGCAGCCTACTGTCCCTGCGTTGGTCTGCCGCGGCCAAGGTGGAGAAGGAGAGGGGGGCAGTAGGGCACAGGTGGAGAAGAGAAGGGATTGTCATGTCTCGGCGGAACAGTGGGCGGGGGACACGAGTCTGGTGGCTGTGGAAGCGCTAGAGCACCTGCCTGAGCAGCAGTGTGCAGCACTCCAGCACCAGCTCGGTTCATACCCCACTGGTCGTGCCGAGCCCCTGAGTCTCACAACTCGGGCGGTGCAAGATGTTCCACGGGCAGGTCACGTGAATGTTGAAAGACCGTTAGCCTCGTTGTTTCGGTGGTTTAAGGTGGGCGACGAGGCTTTGGCATGGTTGCCAGGTCAGGGTCGACCCATGGCTACCAAGGGTGGTGGTCAAAAGGAGGACATTGAGCAGATTGGTAAGGTCGGCTGTGGTATCGCAGTGCCCGGTCGTCGCATAGCCTCCCAATGCTGCTCTAGTCTAATGCAACAGCCCTACCATAGACCGACTGTATCTGGCCATGTCGCTGAAAGCGGTGATGCTGCGCAGGCAGATGTCGTCACAAGGAATGCGGGGGTGCGCATGTACGGTATCGGCGGGGAAGCCTTAGCAATAATGAACTGTGGGAGTGACTGCACGGGTGGTACTGATTGTCCCTCTCATGACCTGGCTGTTCTAGGGACGAAGGTGGAGAAGGAGGGAGACTACAGGTTAGAAGCTGCAGTCTCGGCTGGGTTGTGGGAGGGCACTAGGCATGTTGTTTGTGGAGACAGTGCAAGGCAGTTGTTTACTAGGCTATGGCAGTACTTTCGCATGTTTGTTGCTTCTCCAGGCCTGATGTACGGGGTAGAATCCGACATGCAGGCTGGAGATAGTGCAAGGCTCAGTTTAATTCCCTACCGTATAAATCCTGCTCGACAGCCTATGGTGCAAGCAGAGCTGGATTACGTGTGGACGAAGGGTCTGAGGGATAAGGAATGTCGTGAGTGGTCGTTGCTTGTAACTTTGTCCGAGCGTGCTAAAGAGGTATGTGGTTTTGTTGTGGACGGGAGTACCTACCAGTGCAATGTTATGCCTGACGGACTTAAGAATGCACTAGCAACGTTTCAGAACCTGATGAATGAAAGTGAAAAGGACAATGATGCGCTGGGGCATTTCGAGATCTATGTTCCAGCCTATGGTCCGGTCGGTGTAGTTTACCCAGATCATTACCCTCTCGAGATCTTGGACCAGTTTCACAATCGGAATATGAGGCTGACCAGGTGGTCACTAAGGTTATTGGTATATAACCTGGACATAAGCCATATTGCCGGTTGTGACAACGAGGTTGCATGTGGTCGTTCAGGGGTATATGATCCTGGGTAGATTGACACACGGGTAGCCTCCTGCTTTAGTTTGAGTAGTATTTTGCGCTTGGTGCTTGTTGGCTCGCGGTTGTAGCCCAGCGTATTGGGTCGTAAAGCAGGATTGTTGAGCGTTTGGTATAGAAGAAAATAGGCTGCCCTTATAGTGCAGCCGGAAAAAACATATTAAAATATAAAAATCATATAAAAACTCTTTCTTTTTTATATAGATAATTGTATAAGTTTGTCATAGCCTATAGTGTTTGAGTAGTCCACGAACTATCAAACGGCTGAGCTGCTGTAAGCTCGCTCTGGGAGCATGATATTATGTCTTTTACTATTGTTGGGAGGAGTTATGAAATGTGAATTTTTTTTTTATATAAGATGTGTTTTAGTGATAAACTCAGCGTTGTTTTAGTGCCATGCGGTCGCTGGGTGTGAGGGGTTTGATGGGGTTCTGTATATCAGATTTTAGCTCAGGGTTGAGCAAGTAAAATCTTGGGGGAGGTGTGACGCATGTCGAGTATGAGCATGCTGTACAGAACGCCCAGTCAGGCCCCACTCTCGCTAGGATCGTCAGGGCAGGAACTTTGGCTGTAGTCTGTGTAGAGTTTCCTAACTTAGTTTATGTGAGCCGTTGTACTATAAGTATTATAAATATGTATTTTGTTTTCATCTGAGTCAACGAGTTCTATTTTATATCATTAGATATAAGTATTGTGTGTGGGACTTATATGTAATGATGAGAGGAGAGAGAGAGAGATATTACGTAACGGGGATCAGTGAGTGCGCCACGCGGGCCGGTAGGCCTAATTCCCTCCTCCCTCCTCCCTTCCTCCCTTTCAGCGCGTGGGAAGTTCTTTGTCGATCCCAGATTGAGAGAGAATATGACGTCATGATTGCCAGTGGGCGGTCCTTAAGTAGTTTGAGATATGCCGCTAGAGGGCCGAGTATAAAAAGAGAGGTTCTTGCCACCATTTCTTCAGAACTCATCAGGCAAAGCGACCTCTCATATCCCTTGCAACTATCCATATTCTTCCGACTGATGTGAACTTTCTCTACTCTCTGAACAGCCTATCTTCTTCTCTTCTCGTCCCTGTTTAACCTCCATGACCCCTTTGGTGCAGATTTAGTCAGCCAAAGTATTATCGCTTGAGTTCTCACGAGATAAGTGCCTGTTAGATAGCCTATTTTTGGAAGGGTTAACTAGAATAGGATTGATTGATGTTTGTTGCACTCGTATATGCATTTCCCTGTGTGCGATTATTCATGTTCCTGTTTTCTGCTGGTTTAGGCAATGCTAGACTGGGATAGGGTTTCTGAGTTGTGATTTCCTATGAGTACTAGGTTGCGGTTGAACCAGTACAATTGCAACGGAGACGTGGAACGCCTAGGTGGTCTTTCTGACTGTGTACCGTGGGAGTTTAGCACTGTGTTGCGAGTGAGGGCTTTTGCCTATGCCACCCAACACTGTGTTATCTCATTTGCTTGACTTTGAGAGGATCGCCAGGAGAGAACCAGATACTAGTGATCTGGATCTCTCAAGAGAGCATCCCGTCAATTACCGTAATTTGGCCGCACAGTCTTAAGGACCTCGCTAGGCTACGAGCCGCTTGCTCAGCCATTGTCTCTTAACCTTAGATATCCCAGCTAGACTTTGCTCGACCAGCAGATACAGTATAGTATTGAAGCTTCTCCTTATGTATATTATTGTTTAAGCACTATTGATTTCATGTGTGGCACGCTTAGCTACTTCAGAGATTAGTGGCCCACGAGCACAATCTTAGTAGGCTATTGCTAGTGCATTGTCGGAGTACTTCTTCTTAATGTTTGCCATATCCTATTGCTTATTCTTATAATTCTTCTTATGTCAATTTAAAGCCTTTAATTACCAGTGAGTTATTCATTAAATTGCTGTTCAAAATCCGATACTTACTTCTTATGAGTATTCGAGAAGCATCTAACTTATCAGAAGATTCCTTGCTTGATGCTCGAGGACTATTGTTTAACGTAACGTAATAGTGCCGATCCGAAGTAGAGGGTGGAGGACTTCTTAAGTTCTTAGTTCAAGGGTGGATTACTTCGGCTTCGGCCAACACTATTCTTTAGTGTTGTAGTACTTTCTTCTTTGTTTGATTGTTGACCAGACTAGATAACTCCCGTCTTGCTATTAGTCTGTTGTGTGAAACGCTAGTACCGAGTTCTTGTATACCCCGTTATAGCAGATAGAACTCTGGAGGGTAGTGGCGTTTTTTGTTCGGCTGGCAGTACTCTGGGGTTGGGATCGTGTGTTTCCGTTGTGGCAGCGAGCCATACTCGAGTCCTGTGTAAGAGCCCTAGTGTACCCGAGTGCCCGGTCGTAACACCGGGGGCGTAGGAACACGAGGTCTCTTAGATGTGCCGGGGGCTTGAGTAAGTGCTGTACCCTGCCCAGTCTCTGCCGACTTTCGTACAATTACTCTAGATCTAGAAGGGGTACGTTTAATAAGGGGGTGCTCAATAAGTAATTTATCCCAAAGAATTACATTGTCACATTGAAGGGCTTTATGAGCGTCTGTGGTAGCATAAGTGGACAACAACTGTCTAACCTCCCGCAAAGCGACCGCCGCGGGTCTATCATTGTTTCGCAATACTTTATAACTCAATTGAGTACAGAAGGTACAGTTTTGTGTCACCCACAAACCCCTTGATCGGTCTAGACATTTAACACACCTAATGCAAAGAGTGTGTGCAAAGATAGGGATACCTGAACAGGAAGGTGTAACACACAAAGCAAAAACAGGGTCTAGGGCAGCCATGGCAGAGACTGGTAGAAAACTAACCCACCCCCGGGTTTTACTCCAGGTTCTCTATGGACCCGCCGGAACTCAGCCCTGGAAAAAAGAAAATTTCCAGGAATTAATGCTCATAAGGCTACACCAATATGTTCGAACACAAGTGTTAAAGAACCCGCCGGGTAACGAGCCGTAATACACAACTATCACAGCTCGCTACGCGGGAGGTTCATAAGTCAAGATTTCAGAATATCTTAACCTGTCCAAAAGATTTACGTATATCCTCTGACATGATATAAAGACCAGCATGGCTTTTTATAAATGACGCAGTCTTCCCAGTGGTGTTTGTTAAGAATTTACTGGAAAACTCATAAAAAAGACGCCGGCCCCCGTATTATCTCGCAGATCAAAAACTGGGAAGCCTGTCTTAAATGCTAGATCTGACTTCTCCCAAAGCTTCCTAGATCGCCGGATGTTGAAGGCGGCGATACCTAAACGTATCCCTCAATTGGCTGGTCAACTTTACTGAATTGCAAATCAGTTAATCCCACCCTCCCAAGGTGCAACCGCCGGGTGTGGATTTAATTTATAACGTTAACCCCAACTGCTCCTATCCCCACTTCTTTGCAAAAGATCGCCGGGGAGGAAAGACCAAACAACAAACAGCCTAGTTTTACTGGCTTTGCAAAACCGGGAAAAACTATACTCAACAATTGTCCGTATGAACACTTAGTTAAAGGGGTAAAGCCATCCCGCCGGGAAACACAGTAAGCCTGAACACAGGGTCAACTACAGAGACGCAGTCTTGGAGAGCCGCAAGCCACCACTCGCCGGGGGAAACAAGCCTAATTTAACCACGCGTGATTAAAACTCGGCAACCAGCCGGGTTTTCATGGTGTAACCGAGAAAACCCGCCGGAAAAGGCAACCCACCCCGCTCAGATTCAATCTGAACGCACCAAAAAGACCGTCGAATTAGCCAAAGCACAACTAACCCAGGACACATACATAGTCCGTGGAATGAGCCAATACACAACTCATCCAGGACACACAAATCGTCCATGGAATTAGCCAATACACAACTAAACCAGGACACATATGACACAGTAGTACATATTTATAGCATAAATCAATAACACTTGTACATGTGGCAAAGCTACGAGAGGCTGGCTAGGCCTAAGCAGACGGAAATAAGAAGAAATCATGTCGTAATATAAACAAAGGCACTGAATCATATCACAACAGGAACCACCGTCAACACACCACTGTAGCCCATAATTCCCGGCGAAGGGAAGAACTGACTCGGGACCCAGAAAAAACCTCACTAAGTGAAGAAAGATACGCTGGGAACGTCAGAAAAAAGAAAGCTACTTCATCAGAAAGATAAGAAGAAGCCTAATAACGCGTAATGACAGCCACCTACATCACAAAGCTAGCTATCCGCGAAAATGTTTCACGCGTCCACCACGGGATCACGAGGGTACACCCGAAATAGATGTCCCAAACACACGACCCAAAATACACTGCACTGCGGGCAACCCGCCCAGGACACTCCTGCTACGCATATCCTAACCTTACTCGATACATCCCGGAGTAAACAAATGAGAAAAAACTCACTAGGAACGCAGCAAATGCGGAATCAGCGGAGCGTGGGGAGGCACGTCCGGTCAGGTTGAACGCAGAGCAGAGAAGGAAGAATGACGCCTGAATCAGCGTCTGGTCAAAGATCCACACAAGTACAGCCACGATTATATGGAAAGCTTATGAATAGTTATTCTATCTATCTATCTATTGCCCGACGCCGTGATCCCCGAAGGGGTGGCCACGAACGAACCGCCCCCATGCACCTCTGTCCCCAGTCAGTCGACGCCCCTCCTCCCAACCAGCACCGCCTTCGTTCATGTAGTTCCTCACTCCATCCTTCCACCTCATATTCGGTCTACCTCTCCCCCTCTGTCCCTCCACCTCGCTCTCGTACACCCTCTTAGTCATTCTCTCGCTTTCCATACGTTCCATATGGCCGAACCATCTCAAGTTGTTCCTTTTCACACTTTCCAGCACATCTACCTCCACACCACACCTCCTTCTTACTTCCTCATTAGTCTGTCTATCCCTCCATGTAACTCCGCACGCACTCCTTAAGTAATTCATTTCCACTGCTCTCACTCTTGGTCTGAGTCTCTCAACCAACGTCCATGCTTCGCTTCCGTAAGTCAGTGTCGGGATTACCACACTGTCATGCAAGGACTTCTTCACTTCCATACTGACCACCCTATTTCTTGTTACTGCTTTTAGCGTTCCTACAACCCTCTTCCCCTGTTGTACCCTCTCCCGCACCTCTTCATCCATAGTCCCATCTTTACTCAACACACTGCCCAGATACTTAAAAGAGTAGTTATTCTTATTTTATTTTTGTTTTTTATTTGTAACAAAGTTTTTTCGTAATGAGAACCCAATTTCATAATAACTGAACCATGAGTGAGGTTGCGTGCGCTCATGATGAAGGCTCCTCAATTTTTTATGCTCTGCGCGGTAGATTCAAACTACGGCGGACGAGTGTTTGAAGAGGGTGCCTTATGTAATAGGCATAATCGTCAATGATGGAGGGGCCACTAATAAATATAGCCCTACACTAGACACATTCAAACACAGAGTGACAGAATAAACTAACATTTCGCCCACATCACACACACACACCATAAACCCTCCACTTAGCTCCCTCCATCCTATATCCTGACCCCCCATCCTCCACCCTAATACCCTTATATGTGTGATATGCACAAGTCCAGCGCCCTACACATTATCAATCCAGATACGATCGTCTAATTTTGGCCAGAATAAAAAGTAAAACAAGGTCATCTTGTTTTGAATGGGTATTATTAATTTATATGAAAAATGAAAATAGGCAATCTCTCTCGATCTCTCTCTTACATAAAAAATATATGTATTACCCTGTAGCCTATCTGCAAAATCCCGCAACCACAAAACTACCCGAGTTGACGTCTGGGATAGTGTAAAATAGTCGTTGGTGGCGAAGTCTTAAAACCCACCACTTAATGCATCGCCACGAGACTATCGCCTGATTCTTTCAAGGAGAACTAAGGTTGCTATCCTATTGTACGTCCGTGGTAGTGTACAGTGAGTTAGAGCGCAATCTGGTAAAACCCTACTGAGGTCCCTGACCAGGGTTCGAAACCACACCAGTCTGGTAAAACCTACTGAGATCACTAACCAGGGTTTGAAACAGCGCCAGGCAGGCCACTGGGCCTGGGGATTTTCGGGAGGGTTTAATTCCCCTTGTACACCCAGCATTTCATATGTGTTAGTGATATTGTGTTTCATTGTTGTTTGATTAAATTTAGTATGTGTTGCTTTGTGATACCTGTCAAAAATTAATTTATTTGTTCTTATTAATTGGTAACTGGTCATGGATTAGGAGAGATAAATTGACTCCTACCCTTTTTGAGTTAGAGAGGTTAGGGGTAGAGTAATCGAGCTAATATCCTAGGTTGGAGTCCTTGGAATACCATGTGTGTTCATTACTTTCATTGATTTCATTAGTTAGGTTTATTTGTAAATTAATTGGTGGGTTGGTGAAAACAAATATGAATTAATACCATTTGGGAAGAGTCAGCCAGGGAAATTAAGTGGGGAAATGTACAGCCCATTTGTCTGTAGCCCTTTATGAGTTACAGAGGATAGGGGTCACGATTTCTGGCCTACCAATTTGGAACGGAATAGTTTATGTAGTTGCAATGAGAAGTACTTGAAGGATATTACAGTACTGTACTCTCATTGAAATTACAATACCTATGCCCTGTTTCAAATTGGTAGTCCAGAAATTGTGACCCAAAAATTGTGACCCAAAAATTGTGACCCTCTGTAACTCAAAAACGTCTAGAGCGAATGGACTATAAGTTTCCTCACCTATTCCCTGGCTGGCTCTTCCCAAATGTTAGAAATATTAGCTCGATTACTCTTAGTACATTTCGAGTTATGAGAGGTTGGGGTGGGGATTTCTGGCCTACCTATAGTGAACAAGGTACAGTTGTTATTGCAAAAATTATGCTGTATGTGAGTGTATTGAGCCGGTGACAACCTTTTATTTTGTTGTATTCTGGCAAACTATTCCATGCAGCTTAGGAAGGAAGGACGTATACCTATTACAAGGCTGCAGACTATCTCAATCCTTTAAACTACCATATAACCTTCCTGAGCTTCATGAAATCGTCTAAATGTAGCTGAAATCAATTACAAAAAACAAAAAACACGGGTAATGAAAGGAAAAAAGTATATTGTTTACCGTTTCATGAAAAATGATACGTATCAAGACGATCGGACGCGTCAAAATGAAAAGCGGTACGCGTTCCGAAACTTAATCGAACAAAACAAACTTTACATTTTAGTCTTATCTTCAATTCAAGACGTATTCAATTAAAGGCTCATTGGTAAGATATTGGGTAGCATTCAAGGAGACTAGCCTACTGTAGGACTCTTCTTCTTCTTCTTCTTCTTACCTCTGACCGGGTATAGGTTATCCTAGTGTTTACTACCCTATACCCCTTTGAAAGGACATTAGCCTAACCTAAGGTGGGGGCTGCCGCCCCCACACCCCTGCTTTGACTTAGATTTTTGGTGTATTTGTCTGTGAAGTGGGTATTTTTCAATTTGTTGATAACGAAAATCGGTTTAATTCTAGTTTCGCTTTCACAGCATACTCATACATTTCTATGGCTACTTTAGAGTTGTCATATACCATACTTAATTCCTATATATGTCCAAAGCGGCGGAAATGCATTATAAGGAATTATACCTACTGTAAAAAAAAAAAAAAAAAATCTCCCCATATGCGGCACCATAGCTATTACATAATACTAGGGTAAATTTCTATAATTGCACCTATACGAGCTAAACAAATTATTATTGTATTTAACAGCAAGGTACAACGAGGTAAGTGATGTGGTATAGGTGGCAATATGCGGAAATGGATTATAAGGGCATTCCGCTCCCCTCTGACAAAAGTCTATCAATCTAGATGTGACACGGATTTACAATGTTTCAGAGAGACATTAGCCTAACCTAACAACCTTACCTAACCTAACCTAGTATTATGGGTGGGGGCTGCCGCCCCCACACCCCCGCTGGTTGGATAAAACGGTAGAAATCCAGTTGGGGTGGAGTGAATAACCGTAGATTTTCGTAAGGGGGTAAGAGGGGGGCAGAATGCCCTTATAATCCATTTCCGCATATTGCCACCTATACCACATCACTTACCTCGTCGTACCTTCCTGTTAAATAGAATAATAATTTGTTTAGCTCGTATAGGTGCAATTATAGAATAATACCAATACGAGGTTAGGTTAGGTAAGGTTGTTAGGTTAGGCTAATGTCGTTAATGTAGTTTATTATCATTATATTGCGTCTTTTACCCAGATCAGATGTTGTTCGGGAAGTAATGCCTTAACAACGGCACTTCCCTGAGAGGTTCTTGTAATTTTCCTTTTGTGACGTGCTCTGTTACATTATATTGTATTTCTTTTTCTTTTTTTCTATATGTTGCATTATAATCTATTTCTTCTTATTCCAGCTCCTTCATTTTCTTGGTTCTTGTTCTCCACATACCATATAACATCTTCTTCACTCGTTCCTGGTTTTCTTCTTTGAACAGTAGATTTCCTATCACTTGGTTTTCCTCCTCAACGTAAGGTTGTTGTAGCGCTGTTTCCTTTACTCTCATCAGATCAGATGTTGTTCGGGAAGTAATGCCTTAACAATGGCACTTCCCTGAGAGGTTCTTGTAATTTTCCTTTTGAAGCAATTTCCCGGATCTTCATAGTTGGTCGGGAAGCTATGCCTTTACAACGGCGCCTCCCTTTTGTCGCTGTGTACGTGAAACTAGAATTTTACCCGAAAATCCTCCATAAGGACTAGGCCTAGCCTACATGGAGAAAAATATGGCGAATCTATTGCCTATTGGTGCCTATTTTCCCTAATAAATTGTTTCTCATAACGTCGCACTAGTGTCCTTGAATATTATCAGATATTGTTCGTATTGATTAATAGGCCTATATTGGTGTAAAGAGCATAGGTTCTAACATTGCAAAGATTGGCTACTAAATACAATCTTCTCATGTAGGCTATATAGTACAACAATGATATTAACTTATTTTGAGATTAGGCCTAGGCTAGATATCGAGAAATCCAGTGCCTCGCTTTCGCCTAAAATCTAAAAAAAATCAGATTTTTTTTATTTTAGGCTAGGCTAGTAGGCTAGCCTAGCTGCCTAGGCCTACCACAAATTTTCCGAGTGTTTTTTATATACAAAATTGGTCATTTGCATCAATATATAGTGTTTGTAATTAATTAGAAATCTCGGGAAAACCTATTTTCCCCATTAGGCCTATCGATCGATGTTGAGACATGCTCGCTCTCCGATAGTGATTTGAAAAGACATTAGCCTAACCTAACAACCTTATCTAACATAACCTAGTATTATGGATGGGGGCTGCCGCCCCCACACCCCCGCTGGTTGAGTACTAATCCCTTAATAAAAAAAATTGGCTGTCAATTATACGAAGGTGAAAGAAAAGTCGATGAAGTCTACGGTGTTTACTCTGCAATCTTCAGCTTGATTGTACATTGATAACGAGAAAGTACCGTATTGACAACCTTGTTACGAAAATTAAATTTTAGTACCATACTTTTATATTAGGTTTTTCCGAGGGTTTAACACATTTTCATAGGCTATGATCTTTAGAGCTATCGATGACTGAAAGTACTGTACCATATTGACAACCTTATTACGAAAAAGACATTTTAGTATCATACTTTTTTATTAGGTTTCGCCGAGGGTTAAAACAAATTTTCTTATACTCTTTAGAGGTTAGAGCATAGGCCTATAGCCTAGATTCATTATTAATCTTCAAATATAGGGTACGAGTACCAATGGAGACGCATTGCCCAAAGGAGACGCACTTGAAACAAAAAAACTTGCACAGGCATAGGATGAGTAGATAGATGCATGAATGGTGGGCCAAAATATTCTTTAACTATCACCTAATATGCTCACATAGTACCAGCTTATTATTTTCGGTCAATATTTACGAATCACACCTCGGCTGGAATCTCATTTCTAATGGTAGTTTTGGGTTCCTATCATTCTATGTTTCATTACTATATACTTTTTATCCACCGGAAAATATTATTTTTTCTTGTTTTTTTATTTTTATTTTTATTTTTTTTATTTTTATTTTTAGCATTTAACCTAACCTAAAAACCTAACCTAACTTAAATGTATTTGGGGGCTATTAGGTTAGGTTAGGTTAGGTTAGGTTAGGTTAGGTTAGGTTTTTTTGGTTAGGTTAATGCTAAAAAAAAATAAAAAGCCAAGA
This sequence comes from Lithodes maja, assembly GCA_037953745.1. Classification (NCBI taxonomy): domain Eukaryota; kingdom Metazoa; phylum Arthropoda; class Malacostraca; order Decapoda; family Lithodidae; genus Lithodes; species Lithodes maja. Next base: position 89,822 of record JBAKBP010002271.1, read on the forward strand.
AAAAAAAATATTTTCCAGTGGATAAAAAGTATATAGCAATGAAGCATAGAATGATAGGAACCCAAAACTACCGTTAAAAATGAGATCCCAGCTGTGGTGTGACTCGTAAATATTGACCTTATTTTCATATGTTATTGTGTGAGATGAGATGAACTTAAAAAATGTCATGTTTTCGCAAATTCCTTACGAAAACCTAAGGATTTATTTTTTTTTAAAAGCTAAATTTCTTACAGTTCCCTAATTTGAATCTCGTTTCTATTACTGCAGGTTGATAGTGCATGAGTTGAAGTATAACACTGCATGATCAAAAGGCTTTTACTTGCACGGCTGAAGGGGGGTGAGGGTGCGTCCCCATATGACCAGCAAAAAACCCAAAGTCCAATGGAGATGCATGTTTTCAAATTGATGCCAGATGGTCGTACACCACACTGGTAACATAGCATACTCTCCTCTATGTCTGGTATAAATAAAGTTGAGTTTCCTTCACCATTGACGAAGCTGCCTTAAGTAGAACTCAGTGCCCTATAGAGACGCATTTATAGAGACGCAGGCGTCTGCTTAGGGCAGCCGCGTTGCGTCTCCTTAGGTCCTCGTAAATGTGTGTTTATTTTGTTAACATTATTAAACATAATAACCTTTTATTTTATCCTGGGTGAAGGAAACTCGACCCTAATTACACCATACATATTGGGGAGAATGGCTTTCTACCAGTGAGGTATGGCAACAGTTTGAAAAATGCGTCTCTATAGGACCTCCAGAATTTTTTGCTGGCCCTAAGGAGACGTACCCCTTTTACCCCCTCAGCAATTCAAAATCACATTAAGCATGTTCTTGCCACACAGTTAAATGTTTGTGTGGGCCCTGTCAGCCTAGTGATGAAAAAATAGACTATATTTCCAGGCCCTCCACCCATTTCCTATCCCTATTTTCCCCAAATATGCCCGGGTTGGCGACTGGTGCTTGATTTAAACCTCGTATTAGCATGCATGTTACATACAGTATATACCTTCCCTGCATCCTCTAAACTGTTTTGTTATTGGCCTACAATGAGCAATTAGTATGTTTAGTAATATTTTATGTCTCTCTAATAATATATATTATAAGGCCTATGTCAGTCCGTTTTATTGCTTTAGCATTGTCAACTTACGACCAAAAGTACCATGCTTTGTTTCTGGTACCCATGAGGTAAGTACTTATATAATTTTATGTGTGCTTTTGTGTTTTAAACATACCTGCGTCTCCTTAGGACCAGGGGCGTCCCCTTAGGATTTTGCTGCCCTAAGGGGACGCATCTCTTATTTATCTTCTCTCTCCTACACAATATGATATAAAGTAAAAATGTTAGTGCCTGGTGAAAATATAAGCTTTTTGCTATTTATCCCCCTTACCCTCAATTTCCTATCTCTTATAGGCAAGCAGAAGCAACTCGTAAACAAAAAAAAGTATGTAAAAATGCGTCTGCATTGGTACTCGTACCCTATCAACAAAATTTGTGGTATTAAAATAACATTAAACCAAAAAATCTTATATTTCACTATTTTCATTGATAGTTCTTGGCGTTAATAACGATATTCATTAATGTTATTTATTTATTAATATAGGCCTAGTTGTATAATTTAGAGCGTGTTTTACTTGGCCTAGATGAGTCCGTAATTGTTTAGGCTAATCGAAGTCCTCTTTTTCTAGTTATTAAAAACGTATTCTATGGTGTATTATATATTTATATGATATATAGAAGTAATAGAACTGTTCAAATGACCTGGGAAGTGTATATTAAACCAAATACAAAACTTTGAATAATGAGGTAGGAGATATATATGCGTTTTTTATCACTTTTCAACCCAAGACCAGCGGGGGTCTGGGGGCAGCAGCCCCCAGGATGCCCAGGTTACCTTAAGTTAGGTTAGGTTAGGTTAATGACCAGCTATGTAAATACAGTAGTGAACATTTGGTTTAGTCTATGCTCAAAAATCCATTTTCTTTAGGAGGAGGCCATACACTAAACAATTACCGATGAGTCAAAGTGTATTGATATCAGATATGACAATAGGACTAGGCTATGATTAATTATTTATGTAGGTTAAGTCATGTTTCCACGTCTTTGGGGCCAAGCGGTGCATCGGAACATTCTCGCTGACGCCGCTAACTTCAGAGTAAATATTTTGGTTTAGCCTGTTTGGGGTAGGCTAGCCCGCCCTGGGTGCCAGTGATTTCGACTTGGGTGTCCTTCTTGGTGGTAGCCTACTGGTTTAGACGACGTTAGACGGGCCCGTGTGGTTCGCCTCCTCGGCAACTTCTTGAGGACGACGGGCCGTTTGGTCCGCCACTGAGCCCCCCAGAATCCTCTACTGCAGTTGCGAAGGCAGGGCTGTGGCGGGCGTGTCTTCACGTCCGAGTTTCGCCCTTTACTAGGCCTAGAAACAAAAAACAAGAACAAGAATGAGTTTAACTGAATATTTGGTGTGATTATGATGTGTGGACCGGTGTGGTGATGGAGAATAGATACACGCATCCACCCTGGAAAAATCTATTAGCCTGGTGTAAAGGTATATATATAGGCTATAATTGTATTTATTTGTATGATACACAGTCGCGGTCATTTAATTCCGGTAGATTCTGAAGCCTCATAATTTGAGGTACAAATATCAGGTAAAGAATAAGTAAGGCGTTTCAATTTAACCCGAAACCGACTGTACACTATCTTGTATGCTAGGCTATGCAGTCATACTTACTTGGTCATACTTGGTAGAATTCCGTCCTCTGTGGACGCAGCTAAAGTGGACTTCCGCTGCAGCCAGGCAGCTCCGCAACTCCCTCGTTCCGTCTATTTACTAACGAGTTGGATGCGGTGCTGGGATATCCTGGTGTTGGGGGCTCGTCTGGTACTGTGGCCAGCCATCGGTCCAGCTGACGCTTGAAGGAGTCGGTCGTGACTCCCGTCAGTTCCCGGACGGCCTTTGGTACAGTATTGAAGAGACGAGCCCCATTTTTGCTGAAGTTGTTGTGGGCGACTGTTGCTATTTTCTGAGAGGTAGCCTCAGTCCTCTTGATGTAGCACAGCCGCCCTTTTCTAACGTGGTTGTTGATGACTAGTTCCACGTCAGGTACCAGCCCTTCTAGGGTCTTCCACACATAAATCACTAGGTAACGTTCTCGTCGTCTCTGAAGGGAGTAGAGTCGCAACTCCTTCAGGCGTTCCCAGTAATTCATGTGTTGGAGACCCCAGATCCTGCTGGTGAAGGTCCTCTGAAGAGACTCCAGCTTGCCGATGTCACCTATCTTGTGGGGGGTCCATAGCTGGCAGCAGTATTCCACCTTTGGGAGGACCAGAGCCTTCCAGAGTGTCAGCATACAGGCCCTCTCTCTAGTTTGGAAGGTCCTGAGGATCCATCCTGCGAGTCTCCTAGCTGTCTCGGTGGTTTGGTTGATGTGGCGAGAAAAAGTTACTCCCAGGTCCCGCACATGTTCTTTTGGAGTGATGGTTTCTTGATTGGCCTGGTAGCTGGTGCCCTCTTTGATGGTTTGTAGAGGGCCGTACCTTAGCAATTCAAATTTTTCGCTGTTCATCCTCATGTTGTTGGAATCTGCCCAGTCCAGAAGGCGATTCAGATCTTCTTGTAGCAGGGCCACATCGTCCGCTGTCTCTACCCTCCTCATTACTCTTGTGTCATCTGCAAATGAGGTGGCCTTGGAGTGCTGGAGATCATGATCAATATCCCCTATCATGATAAGGAACAGAAGTGGTCCTAGTACAGACCCCTGCAGAACGCCACTTATTACCTCGCTTGGGTCTGAAAGGTGTCCTCTCTGTTCCCTATGGGTTAGGAAGCTGTGCAGCCACTTGCCGAGGTTTCCTCCTATAGGCCTACCTAGCTTTTTCAGCTTGTGAAGAACGAGGCCGTGATCTACTTTATCAAATGCCTTGGCGAAATCCAGGTACTGTATATCACGTCGACGTTTTTGCCTTTACTGATGTCTTCTAGTAGAGCCTCATGGTGGGCAAGTAGCTGCGACAGACAGGACCGTCCCTTTCTAAACCCGTGCTGCCCCCCGTTGAAAGCGTCGAGATCCTCCATGTGTTTCGTTATTCTCTTTCTGACGACCCGCTCGATTATCTTTGTTATGTGCGAGGTTAGCACTACGGGCCGATAGTTTTTGGCCAGTCCTTTGCTACCCCCTTTGTGAATAGGTTTCACTACCCCTTCCTTCAGGGATGAGGGAACTGTACCGGTAGCTAGGGACTTGGCAGCGATTAGTTGCAGTGGTAGCACCAGTTCAGCTTTGCAGGTTTTTAGAAGCTGTGCACTGAACCCGTCTGGACCTGTTGCTGAGTCGGCTGCTATGTCGTCAATGGCTTGAATTATATCATTAATTTCTGGGATTATGTCGGTCAGTATTGGTGAGGGAGAGGGCTCTTGCATTGTGAAGAAAGCCGCTGGGTCATCCACAGTTTTGTGGGGGTTAGGAAGACTGAAGACACTTTCATACTGTGCCCTTAGTATGTCTGCCATTTCCACTGGGTCGGCCACCAGGTTTCCATCGACGTCTTCTAATGGCCCTACTGTCGATATGTTTTTGGATTTTTTGTTAGCGTATGAGAAGAAAAACTTAGAGTTACTGCTTATGTTCTGGACTGCTTGTAGTTCTTCTCTCTTCCTCTGGTCTTCATGGGATTTTAGGAGTTTGCTTTCAATCTTCTGAAGGGCCTTGTGAAAGTTGGTGGCTTTGAGATGTGGAGGATTTTTTGCCAATTTTCTTTTGTAGAGGCTCCTCCTCCTCATAAGGATGCGACGGTCCCGTGGGATGTGTTTTTTCTTAGCTGTACTTTTAGTCGGGACATTGGCTTTACATATTTCTTCACAAATTGTGGCAAATTTGGAGAGCATATTTGCAGCACTGTCTTCCGCAATTTTGGTTGCCCAGTCCATCGTTAATTTGTCTTTTATTTCAGTCCATTTAATGTCTTTGTGGTAAAAGTTTAATTTTGCCATTCCTGTTTTTTCTTGCTGACCTTGCTGTGGTTTATTGAGCAAGGCATTTATTGCTAGAGACGCTTCGCAGATTTTGTGGTCCGACATGGTGGTCTCGTAGAGCTCGTAGGAGTGCATAATCCCAGTATGCATGTCCCAAGTTTGCCATAGCTTATATAAAGTTGATCATCATGTCTTGCATAGGCTAGCCTAGGCTATACCGGTACTGTATAAGTGGTGAAGTACTGAAGTTCCCTAAGAGTTATTGATTGTGTCGCACTCTATAGCACGCATTGCCACGCAACCTCACCACCTCGGTCTGTGTACACTAGCCTAGGCTAGTATGAATTCTATTTGATAATTATTCCGAAAAGGCTTGCCGCCTTATTTATTTGGGACAGTGCACTGTGCAGGTTTATGGAATCCTCATACTGTACTTATGTATAGGCCTAGGCCTAATCCACTATGGGAGAATAATTTTGATCACATTTATGATTTATAGCCTAACCGAATAGGCCTAGCTTATTACTGAAATACACTAAAGTCCCATCACTCTCAGAGCTCCCTCGGGTGTCCTCACTGTTTACAAACGTCTTTATTAAGGCGTATAATCGATATTTACCCTCTGCTGGCAACATAGGCTAGATGATGATTTCAATAAGTCTTGGGGTGAGGAGGAGGGCCAGGGGGCAAAGCTCCCTTCAATCCGTCTTGTATCCCACGTTGGAATTAGGGAAGTTGCGCAGTTATCTGGGGGCTACATCCCTGTTGACACTGTGCATCGTGAAGAAGATAATAGATTTGCCAAGAAAAATTAAAGGTACCATTCAAGGAGACTACAGCAGGACTCTTCTTCTTACCTCTGACCGGGTATAAGCTATCCTAGTGTTTACTAGCCTAGCCTATACTCCTTTGAAAGGACATTAGCCTAACCTAACAACCTTACCTAACCTATCCTAGTATTATGGGTGGGGGCTGCCGCCCCCACATCCTCGCTATTTGACAAGGAGACTACTGCAGGACTCTTCTTCTTCTTATCTCTGACCGGGTATAGGCTATCCTAGTGTTTACTACCCTATACCCCTTTGAAAGGACATTAGCCTAACCTAACAACCTTACCTAACCTAACGTCCTAACCTAGTATTATAGGTGGGGGCTGCTGCCCCCACACCCCCGCTTTGACTTAGATTTTTGGTGTATTTGTCTGTGAAGTGGGTATTTTTCAATTTGTTGATAACGAAAATCCTCCATGCGAACTAAATGGAGAAAAATATGGCGAATCTATTGGTGCCTATTTTCCCTAATAAATTGTTTCTCATAACGTCGCACTAGTGTCCTTGAATATTATCAAATAATATACAGTATGTATTGATTATACTAAACATATCTAAGCAAACCAGCTTGCTTCATTCAAGATCGCTTGAGATGCGTCGCTTTGTTTAGCCTAGGCCTACATCCGAAAGTCCAAAGTCCAATATCAAAGAGTTTTCAGCCAGCTCCTCTCGCCCCACTTGGCCACTTCTCATGGGTAGGCTAGTTAGTTTACGTTTACGTTGAGGGACCCGCAGAGGGCCGCTCTCGGGTGGCATGATATGCGGGGGTTGTGCTTTTAGGACTAATGGTTGGGGACAGAATCAGGATTAGGGATGTAGGCTAATGATTGGTGATCCTAGTTCTAAATGAATGAAGGGTGGGGCTATTAATTACATGAGATGGGAGGTGATTCCACTCTTGGATGCTGCGGGGAAAAAATTATTGTCTAAATATGTCCGTGCTTGCCTGATATGTGTGGTATTTTAGGTTGTGGCTGTGTCTCCCGTAAATCGTATACAGTAAACCCTCGCTCTTTCGTACTTCACTCTTTCGGAATTCCAAGGCTTTCGGACAAGCATTTCAATTCGAACTCATGGTTCAGCCTTTCGGATTTGTCCGAAAGGCTGAGAAAATACCTCTACACTTTCGGACTACATTTAACTTCGGAGTCATGCTTCAGTCTTTCGGATTTGTCCGAAAGGCTGAGAAAATTAAATCGCATTCGGACCAAAGAGCCGAGTTTCGGACTTGTCTGGTTAGGTGAATGTGTATTCGGACTTATAAACTTCGGACATTATTTCAGCCTTTCGGATTTGTCTGAAAGGCTGAGAAAAATTATTTCGCATTCGGACCGAAGAGCCGAGTTTCGGACTTATAAACTTCGGACATTATTTCAGCCTTTCGGATTTGTCTGAAAGGCTGAAGTGTGAGTTCGGACTCAGCCCTTTCGGACATTTGACACTTTCGGACAGGGGTCTCCCCCAATTAGTCCGAAAGAGTGAGGGTTTACTGTACTGTACTTGTAGGGTGTAAATATATATTTTTGTCTATGTCTACTAAGTGAGTGAGGGTTTACTGTACTGTACTTGTAGGGTGTAAATATATATCTTTGTCTATGTCTACTAAGTTGTTGGTGATTTTGGTTAAAATTGAAGACAACCCAGATACGAGCCCCATCGACAATTATCAGTGTGCTAGAAGTTTCATGGACGATACTTTGTTGGTGTAGCCTACATGTAAATGATGTAATTACTGTCGCAAATTCACTATAAGTGAAATACGAGAAACTGTTGGATTGTTCACCCATAAACAGGGAACGTGAGCTGGGTTTAGACCGTCGCGTACCCATAAACAGGGAACGTGAGCTGGGTTTAGACCGTCGCGCACCCATAAACAGGGAACGTGAGCTGGGTTTAGACCGTCGGTTAGTTTTAGGTTAGGTTAGGTTAGGCTAATGTTGAAAATACTAAAATGCAACTATCCTTGGTATTAAACAACACTGTAGGCCTATATCAAAGAAAAAAAAAATAATAATAAAATTAACTAGTTAACCCTTCCTACCCGGGCTGCCTTAGGTAAGGACAGCGCGGCTGAAGGGCCGCAACCCGGTATGCCTTTTGTAAGGCATTTGCTTGAAAGCGTGCTTTAAAATTCGCGCGGGCAAATTTTACTTTGCGTGGGCGATCGTAGCGCCACCAAGCCTCAACTACCACTCTTATCAGTTCCTACGTTGCCGCCATTGAGAGCTACAGCAAAAAAATGAATTCCGACGCGTCCGATACTGTGCAATCTCCCGCGCGTCCCAGTGCTACCCCGCTTGCAACATCTACACCTCTGCCAACCGAGAAGAAAAGGAAAGTAAGGAAAGTGAAACGTTTGCTAAGTGACAGTGCAATACACCGTGCACTTTTCAACCAGGATTTGAGCAGTGGTGAAAGCTCTGTGGACAAAAACCTCTATATTCAGAGTAGAAGTGGGAGCGAAATTGACGATTTTGTGGGATTTGGTGCTGATGACAATGTGGATTTATTTGAGGGGGGTGATAGTAGTGATGATCCTGATGTGGAAGTGGTGGAGGAAGGTGCTATTGAAGTACCAAGTGTGCTAGAGCCAACCCCTTCGCCTAGTTTCGTAGGTCCGGGTAGGCCTAGCCCTAGCCCTACGCCAGGACCTTCCCCTTTGCCTGCCCGTACGCCCTTGAAAGTGGGTAAATACTTCTATAAGAAGTCTTTAGTGAAAAGTGCAGCCAAGAAAGCACGCAGGGATGCAGAAAAAGTGAGGGAAGGCGTAGATAGTGAGAGTGACGCCGACCCAGGCCTAGCAACCACCCGCATTCCTTTGTCACGACGCCTCGACCCGGGACGCCGGGAGGGCCACCCACAGCCCTCAGCTTCATCTGTCCCTCAAGATGACCAAAGGGCCTCTGCAAGTGCGCCATTGGCCTCCCGCAGTGTGTCACCACAGGCCCCGCATCGTAGGTCATTATTTCCTGCGGAAAAGTCCCCGGCTAGCCGCAAAAGGAGCCCAACTCCCGAGGCCGAGGCTCCCATTGCTCAACCTCCCGCAGCCCCACGCCGCCGACGCCCGGTCTATTCTTCACCAGAGTTGTCTCCTGAAGAGGATGCTGACGACCCCAACATTGCCCCAGATGACCTGACGTCGCCTGAGGAAGAGGAAAACGAAGAGGAAGAGGAAGAGCGAGTCCCGACAAGAAGAGTCAAAGGACCTCGAGGTCGTGGACGTGGTCGGCCTGCCGACGCCGCTGCCCCTGGGCTTGGGCGTGCAGGGCGTCCGCCTGGGCATCCGCATGGCCAAGGGCGTGTGCCAGGGCGTCCAGGGCGTGTGCCTGCTGCAACTCCACGTCCTCGTCCTCGACCTGCTGAAATGTTTGTGTGGTCAGATGGGGCGGATTTTGTGCCAGATTTTCCTGCCTTTGACGAGGTACAACAGGGTTCTGGGGTGTCACCAGCATATCCCTGTGGCCCAAATGCCACCCCCCAGTGAACTTTTCTGTGGCTTCTACGACAATGAAGTCATGGAATACCTTGTCAAAGAGACAAATCACCACCAGGCTATACAGTATGTTCAAACTTTCTTGGCAGGAAGACAAGTGCAAAGATGGTGGCATGGAGAGCTCTCACTGTGGCAGAATTATATGTGTTCTTGGCACTCACAATGCTGATGACACACATAAAGAAGCACGTTCTGGCCGACTACTGGATAACTGGCGACCTCACAACGACTCCAGCATTTGGCAAATTCATGTCAAGGGATAGGTACTTCGACATCCTCTCATATTTCCACCTGACAAATAACATGCATGTCCACGAGCCCGACACACTCTGGAAGATCAGGCAACTGTATGACATGATACGTCATCGGTTTTCCACCTACCTGATTCCATTTCAGAAGCTGTGCATCGACGAGTCTCTGGTCCTGTTCCGTGGTAGGCTGCACTTCCGACAGTATATCCCGTCAAAGAGACACCGCTTCGGCATCAAGCTCTTCGTCCTCTGCGACTGCAAGACGGGATATGTGCTCGACTTTATAGTCTACAGCGGCAAGGGTGGTGAAGTCCAGATTGACCCCCTCATTGGTTTTGGCGGCGCTGTGGTAAAGAGGATGATGGAGAGGTACTTCCATGACAACCACGTCCTCTATACTGACAATTATTACACGTCGCCTATCCTCGCCAAGTACCTCCATGACCGCAAGACCGGAACTGTCGGCACAGTGAAGGGGAAGAGGAAGGGCATGCCAGCCTACCCAACCAAAACGAAGAAGACGGACATATTCCATAAGAAGAGTGGCCCCATCCTCTCCATCCACTGGCATGACCAGCGTAAGGTCAACCTCCTCACCACATGCCACAAAGCAGAGATGGTCCCCACAGGGAAGGTGGACCGAAAAACTAAGAACCCTATCACAAAACCAGCTGCTGTTCTGGACTACAACCTGAACATGCGCCTCGTCGACAAGTCCGACATGCAGATGGGCTTCATAGACTGCCTGCGAACATCTTGCAGGTGGTACAAGAAGTTTGTCCTGCATACAGTAGATATGTCTGTCCTCAACGCGTACAACATCTACCGTTTGAGGTGTCCAGTCATCAAGTACAAGAGCCTGCGGACCTTCCAAAAGCAGCTGATACATGAGCTCCTGGTAAAACATGCGGGTACACCAGGGAGGCCACTACAAGGACCAGGCATGATGGACAGAATAGGGTGTGCCGACTTCATCAGAAAGCACCAGCTCGTCGCCCTTCCTTTCCAGGGTCCTAACAGCCGAATAAGGATGCAGAAGAGGTGCTATGTGTGCACCCGCACAACTCGACGACCAAGCAAACCCACAAAAACCACTTGGCAATGCCTCGAGTGTCAGGTGGGACTGTGTGCCGGCACCTGCTTCAATGATTTCCACACTCTGGCAAACTATTGAAGTGTAAGTGACAGTGATAGTGACACTCAATAATAATAATATAACTAAGTATAAGTGAAAGAGACACATAAGTAATAATAAGTGCCTTCAGAACAATATGAACAAGTGAAAGTGACACTAAAATATATATTCCTAACAATAAAGAAGTGAAAATTACACTATCAATTACCATAGTCCAGTATAAATAATCATAACTACTATAATAATGACTATAAAACTAAGTCTAAGTGAAAGAGACACACATAAGTAATAATAAGTGCCTTCAGAACAATATGAACAAGTGAAAGTGACACTAAAATATATATTCCTAACAATAAAGAAGTGAAAATGACTATCAATTACCATAGTCCTGTATAAATAATCATAACTACTATAATAATAACAATAAAACTTAAGTATAAGTGACAGAGACACAAATTACTTCAGAAAAATATATTTATTGAGTGAAAATATCATAATAACAATAATATATGGCATAATAAACAATAAAACACTAAAAAATCGCTTCCCGCCATAATTCAAGGTAGAGCGACGAGTCAAAACGTTCGTCGTAGCCTGGGCCGCGGGTGAGCGTTCGGACGCGGCGAGGTAAATACGCGGCAAAAGTTACCTCCACTTCCATCACCATAACTCCTGAACTACTTGAGCTAAAATGCTCTACTCAACGCCATTCTACACGGGAAGGTAAGGCGCCCATTTTGACATCTGTTTGATTATTGTAGGTAGTATATTAAGCGAGATTAGCCTTTGTTTACTTTTGTTGTGTTTTCAGCCAGATCGCCCGGATACAGCCTCCGTCCTTAACAAAGGCTGCCCGGGTAGGAAGGGTTAAAAGGCTGTCCGGGGTCTCTTCAATTTTTACCGTGATTTTATATAACATCTGTTGTCTGTGCATTTGCCTTCTTGTAACTTGTTGCAAGTGGGTCGAGTTTAATATCTTGTTTGAGCAAAGTGACAGATGTAGTGTGTATGTAATCATGTCTGATCCATCTTGCAGCTTTGTTTTGTATGGCCTCTAGTTTACACTCGACCCTCCATTTAACGGACAAATGCGTGCAAGCACCTGTCCGTTCCTGCTAAATGTCCGTTGCTGCTAAATACTGTCCAGTCCGGATGTAATCCGGAAATTCCTTGAGAAAAATTCGGTGTTGAGTACAGGTGTCCGGATCGATCGTGACATTTAACTGTTATGCATCCTTTTTTTTACTGTACCTGAAATAAATCCTGGTAATCCCTTGTGCTACACCCTATTGATAATGCAAAACTATTGAACACACTTAAAAGTGTATATTATTTGGTCTCTATATAATCTGTGAATCATTTCCGATATGATAGAATTAAAGATTTTATTTTCCACCAACTCATAATCAGCAAAAACGACACAAATGTCAATTAAAAACATGTTATAATATTTCCCCATCATTTTGTGTATACCGTGGGAACAAAAAAAAAAAAAAATCTATCAAACGTAAATCTCCCGTCTGGGAAGCTCGGCGCATAGACGGAGGGGAGGGTTGAAATATTTTGTTGACTATCTCATTTATTATTTATCTATGTGCTGGAAGGATATTATATTTTTCAATTCCATCACATTAGAAATTATTCAAAGATTACAAAAAGTCCAAATAAGACATAGTTATGTTAATGTATAAGGGATTTAGATAGATGAATTAGAGAGATAGATAGATAGAAAGAGTGTGTATATCGAGGGAAAAAAACAAAACAAAAAATCTATCAAACGTAAATCTTCCGTCTCGGAAGCTCGGCGTCTAGACTGAGGGGAGGGTTGAACTATTTTTTTGACTATCTTATTTATTATTTATCTATGTGCTGGAAGGATATTATATTTTTCAATTCCATCACATTAGAAATTATTCAAAGATTACAAAAAGTCCAAATAAGACATAGTTATGTTAATGTATAAGGGATTTAGATAGATGAATTAGAGAGATAGATAAATAGAAAGAGTGTGTATATCGAGGGAAAAAAACAAAACAAAAAATCTATCAAACGTAAATCTTCCGTCTCTGCTGGCACGGAGGGGAGAGTTGAAATATTTTGTTGACTATCTTATTTATTATTTATCTATGTGCTGGAAGGATATTATATTTTTCAATTCCATCATATTAGAAATGATTCAAAGATTACAAAAAGTCCAAATAAGACATAGTTATGTTAATGTATAAGGGATTTAGGTGGGTGCATTAGAGAGATAAATAGATAGAGCAACGGACTTTGCTCCAACTTTTTTATAGCAACGGACTATGTCCGTTGCTGGGTCCATTGTCCGGCCTACATTTTTTGACCGTTATTGCCGATATCCGTTAAATCGGAATCCGTTAAATGGAGGTTAGAGTGTATTTATATTGTTGTGAGTGTGTGGATCCCAGACGGTGTCGCAGTATTCTAAGTGTGGCCGAACAAGTGTTTTAAATGCTAGAATTTTGATGTTTGCGTTGCACTTGGCGAGATTCCTGCGCAGGAAGCCCAGGGCCCTATTAGTCTTTGCTCTGACGCTGCTAACTTGAGTGGTCCACCTCATGTCCGCTGAGATGTGGACCCCCAAATATTTTGTGGGAGGGAACAGTATCCAAAAAAGTGCTATGGAGTTTGTAGGAGAATGAGATGATTTTGTTTGAACGGGTGAAACGGATAGGGGGTAAAACACCGAAATAGGTACCGGTACTGTGATGTCTCCTACCGTAATTGAGTACCGCCAACTTCAGCTGGGTGGTATTCTTTCTGTTTTTCTTCTACGGCGTATTCACACACGTCAGCTAGTTCCCCTATTAACACTCTCCACTTTAACCCTTCAAACCCGGTTGGTACACACGTGTACCATTTTTTTTTGGCCCCAGGAACCCGGGTGGTACAACATTGTACCATTGCTTGAAAGCCTGTGAGCTTCGTGTGCGAGGCGTCGGTCCGACGCATGTAAACAACAGCCGGCTGGACCGACGCTCCGCATCTCCGGCCACAAGAAGGAGAGCGTCGCTTGTTCGTGTGTGCCTGTATGTTGTTGTTCAGTATCGAAAAGTGGTGTAAAGTGGCTGGTTTGGCCATAAAGTTATCTCCAATGAAATCATCATCACAGCTCACCCAGTTGACTTAGAGAGCTCTACTTAAGGCCATTTTACAGGTAAATAACACAGCTACGCTTGGGGATGCGCGGGAATGCGGGAAGCAGTCTGATTAACGAATATACGGTAGCCTAGCCTAGACGTTTTTCGGCCAAAACACCCGGATTTCGAGGAATATATATATAATATATAGCCGGGGTCGGAGGGTTAAAGGTACCGTAAAATATATCATATTTAACCCTCCAGCCCCGGCTATGTATTATATATATATTCCTCGAAACCCGGGTGTTTTGGCCGAAAAACGTCTAGGCTAGGCTACCGTACATTCGTTAATCAGACTGCTTCCCGCATTCCCGCGCATCCCCAAGCGTAGCTGTGTTATTTACCTGTAGAATGGCATTAAGTAGAGCTCTTTAAGTCAACTGGTTGAGCTGTGATGATGATTTCATTGGAGATAACTTTATGGCCAAAACAGCCACTTTACACCACTTTTCGATACTTAACAACAACATACAGGCACACACGAACAAGCGACGCTCTCCTTCTTGTGGCCGGAGATGCGGGGCGTCGGTCCAGCCGGCTGTTGTTTACATGCGTCGGACCGACGCCTCGCACACGAAGCTCACAGGCTTTCAACCCACTGGGCGTTCAAGAGGCCTTCCGGGTACCTGTTATATGCTTTTTTATGGGCGTTCAAGAGCCCTTCCGTGGTGAGAGGGTTAAGCATTTCCATAGGTCTTACCAGTTATTAAGTGAATATGTGTGCGCAACAGACAAGATTCGCCGGTTTGTCAATACGGACAAGGTCCAAAACTTTCTTAATATTAATAAAATCACTGCACTTCCACTCAAGATGGCGGTTCATAAACAACTGTGGATGATCGGCTGACAATGTGTTCGTTTCCAGAGGTATGAAATGCACCCTGTGTCAAAATATGGATTTTTATAAAAACTAATGCAATTTTTGCAGTCGGTCAATAAAGGTACAAAGGAGTACAAAGGAAATCAAGCAACAATAGATCTAGTGACCCTTCTAGGCTGCTTGTCCTCCAAAACACTGAGGATCAAGTGTCCAAACAGTGGTTTAGAGTGGGTAAGGGAACATTGGAAAGGGAACTACTGCCCTGCCACTAACGTGGCAGGACTAGGAAGTTAGTAGGGGACATATGGGTTAGTAACTGAGGGTAGGATAAAATAAAGTTATTCATTTACAAACGCAGTCAGTCGCGGGTTTGATGCGAGATATTTGTCTAGGCGGAATTTAAATGAATCAACGGTGCTGCAGTCTATAACGTCTCGGGGAAGCCCATTCCACAAGTTGACAACTCGATTGAAGAAGAAATTCTTAGATTCGTGTGAGTTAAAAGATTTACCAATAATTTTGCAACCGTTTCCCCGCGTGTAATTAGATTGGTCGATAGTGAAGTACAGTAAAAGTCCGTTAATCCGACGACCGATGATTCGAATCTCCCAATAGTCCGAATTTTTCAATTTGAGGCCAAATCCGAATTCTCCCGATGGTCCGAATTTCAAGAAGTTGGTCCGAATTTCAAGAAGTCCCAAAATCCCCTTTTTGAGGCATTAGGCCACTCAAATGACACATAATGGAGCACACACATATCATATGTTCATGAATTCACTTTAAAAGTTTACCATTGTCATTGTAGCCTATTACCTACTTCAAAACATTCAGATTAATGGTCAAAGGAAGCTACTGATATAAACGTAAACACCTTCTTCTTCTTCTTCTTCTTCCACATCGTCTGCTAGAGAGTTTGTTTTGCTCTTGAACGCATCCTTGGGACGCTCCGATGCGCTACTGGCTTGCACCGCATTTTCTGCAAGCGCATTCAGTCTTGAGCTTGAAAATGCACCTTTGGATGTATTAGCCTTGAGCTTGAAAACGCACCTTTGGACGTTCCGATACGCTACTATTTATAGTTCAGTGATCGGAGCGTCCCAAGGGTGCTTTCAAGACAACAAGACAAGGGTGCTTTCAATACAATATAATATAACAGAGCACATCACAAAAGGAAAATCACAAAAGGAAAATTACAAGAACTTCTCAGGGAGGTGCCGTTGTTAAGGCATTACTTCCCGAACCACATCTGATCTTAAAGAGCAAGACAAACTCGCTAGTAGACGGAAGAAGAAGAAGACGTTTATATCAGCAGATTCCTTTGACCATTAATCTGAATGTTTTGAAGTAGGTAATAGGCTACAATGACAATGGTAAACTTTTGAAGTGATTTCATGAACATATGATATGTGTGTGTGCACCATTGTGTCATTTGGGTGGCCTAATGTCTCGATGTTTTCGTCATACACAGGTTCATAGGGGTAAAGTCCGATAATCCGAAAAATCCACTAATCCGAACGAGGGCCGGTCCGCTGCCCTTCGGATTAACGGAAGTTTACTGTACTTACTACAGTTCATATTGTCGATGCCTTTGATGATTTTGAACACTTGAATTAAGTCACCTCTTAATCTGCGCTGGGTTAAAGGAAATACACTCTAACCTCCATTTAACGGATTCCGATTTAACGGATATCGGCAATAACGGTCAAAAAATGTAGGCCGGACAATGGACCCAGCAACGGACATAGTCCGTTGCTATAAAAAAGTTGGAGCAAAGTCCGTTGCTCTATCTATTTATCTCTCTAATGCACCCACCTAAATCCCTTATACATTAACATAACTATGTCTTATTTGGACTTTTTGTAATCTTTGAATCATTTCTAATATGATGGAATTGAAAAATATAATATCCTTCCAGCACATAGATAAATAATAAATAAGATAGTCAACAAAATATTTCAACTCTCCCCTCCGTGCCAGCAGAGACGGAAGATTTACGTTTGATAGATTTTTTGTTTTGTTTTTTTCCCTCGATATACACACTCTTTCTATCTATCTATCTCTCTAATTCATCTATCTAAATCCCTTATACATTAACATAACTATGTCTTATTTGGACTTTTTGTAATCTTTGAATAATTTCTAATGTGATGGAATTGAAAAATATAATATCCTTCCAGCACATAGATAAATAATAAATGAGATAGTCAACAAAATATTTCAACCCTCCCCTCCGTCTATGCGCCGAGCTTCCCAGACGGGAGATTTACGTTTGATAGATTTTTGTTTTTTTTTGTTCCCACGGTATACACAAAATGATGGGGAAATATTATAACATGTTTTTAATTGACATTTGTGTCGTTTTTGCTGATTATGAGTTGGTGGAAAATAAAATCTTAAATTCTATCATATCGGAAATGATTCACAGATTATATAGAGACCAAA
This sequence comes from Lithodes maja, assembly GCA_037953745.1. NCBI lineage: Eukaryota > Metazoa > Arthropoda > Malacostraca > Decapoda > Lithodidae > Lithodes > Lithodes maja. The sequence continues at coordinate 106,927 of JBAKBP010002271.1, forward strand.
TAATATACACTTTTAAGTGTGTTCAATAGTTTTGCATTATCAATAGGGTGTAGCACAAGGGATTACCAGGATTTATTTCAGGTACAGTAAAAAAAAGGATGCATAACAGTTAAATGTCACGATCGATCCGGACACCTGTACTCAACACCAAATTTTTCTCAAGGAATTTCCGGATTACATCCGGACTGGACAGTATTTAGCAGCAACGGACATTTAGCAGGAACGGACAGGTGCTTGCACGCATTTGTCCGTTAAATGGAGGGTCGAGTGTAGATTTAAGTCTCTAAGACGCTCTTCGTATGGTTTGTTCTTTAGGCTAGGTATCATTTTGGTAACTCTACGTTGAACTCGTTCTAGCTTGTTTATGTCTTTTTGGTAATAAGGGCACCAGCATTGAACGCAGTATTCCAGAAGAGGGCGGACTAAGGAATTGTAAAGGGTTAGGATTACGTCTTTGGATTTATGCTCAAATGATCTGCCTATAAAGCCAATTATTTTGTTTGCCTTCTTAACAACTTCTGAACATTGTTGACTCGGTTTTAGGTTACTCGATATTGTTACTCCCAGATCGGTTTCTCTGTTTACATTCTTAAGCTGTGTGCCATGCATCGAATAGTTTGCTTTCTCATTTAGGTATCCGATATGTAGTACTTTACATTTATCCGCATTGAAACTCATTTGCCAAATTTGGGCCCAATGTGACAATTATCTAGATTGTGTTGCATATCGTCAACTTGATCTTTTGAGAGTACGCTATTTGCAATTTTTGTATCGTCAGCAAATTTTGAGATTGTACAGGTGAGACCCTCATCTATGTCGTTGATGTAAATTAGAAAGAGAATTGGTCCTAGTACCGATCCCTGGGGTACCCCGCTACTTACATTGGTCCATTTAGATGCCTTACCGTTTATGACTACTCTTTGCTTTCTGTCGCTGAGCCAATTTTCTATCCATTTCAACACACCGTCTTGTATTCCATGCGCTTTTAGTTTTAGCAGTAAACGTTTGTGGGAAACTTTGTCAAAGGCCTTTTGAAAATCAAGGTATATAATATCTACAGCTTTACTCTCATCGTAGAGGTTGAGGATATCGTGGAAGAAGTCTAAGAGGTTTGTTACGCAGGAAAGTTTTTTACGAAAGCCGTGTTGAGTATCTTTAAGTATGTTATTTTCCTCTAAGTGATTTACGAGTCTGTCTCTTATGACCGTTTCTAGCATTTTACATACAACTGAGGTTAAGCTAATTGGACGATAGTTACTGGCATACCATAGGCATACCATTGTTTTGGGTGGCCTGATGCTACCTTTATCGCATGAATCTACCTCTTATATTTTATATATATATTTCAAAGTAAGATATGGTCACCATAAGTGTATCAAGTTGAAGCCAAAGCCATTTTCCGACCTACGATGTCTAGTGATAATTTTTTGTAATTACCTTGGAAATAATGGCAATAAATCGCGAATTGTGCAATAAATATGTGTTGAATTTATTTATTGACATGCTCTTATGTAGTTTTCGTATATAATCGAAGAATAATGTAAGGGGTTTTAGAACTATCAAGCCAGTCTTTCTCATTCTGTGAATAAAGATGGCGGACTTTCGGTCTCTCGTCATATTTCAGGCTAATATGGAGAATGTAACTTCAGTATCAGCATTTCCACACATGATTTACAATTGTGTATAACTGAACATCTTGTATGACAACGAGGAGCTGCTTAAATTGGTGAAAATAGGATAATATTAAGACAATTCGGATGACCTTAACCCTTGGTTCCCGGAAGGGCTCTTGAACGCCCATAAAAAAGCATACCAGAGACGCCCGGAAGGGCTCTTTAACGCCCAGTGGTTGAAAGCCTGTGAGCTTGGTGTGCGAGGCGTCGGTCCGACGCATGTAAACAACAGCCGGCTGGACCGACGCCCCGCATCTCCGGCCACAAGAAGGAGAGCGTCGCTTGTTCGTGTGTGCCTGTATGTTGTTAAGTATCGAAAAGTAGTGTAAAGTGGCTGTTTTTGCCATAAAGTTATCTCCAATGAAATCATCATCACAACTGAACCAGTTGACTTAGAGAGCTCTACTTAACGCCATTCTACAGGTAAGAAACACATCTACGCTTGGGGATGTGCGGGAATGCGGAAGCAGTCAGAATAACAAAGATACGGTAGCCTAGGCTAGACGTTTTTCGGCCAAAACTCCCGGTTTTCGGGGAATATATATATATAATACATAGCCGGGGCTGGAAGGTTAAATCGACTTTGGTAAGTATTCGAATTACGTATTATTATGTGGCCTAGGTACGAAATATGCATATATATGCAAAGCTGAAGGCTTTCTGAATCATATGTAGGGGGTATAAGAAAGATATGAATTAAATTACCAACGTTATAGGGTGGTACCGACATCCGGTAAACCAAGAACCATCCTCCATCCACTGATAAATTCGCCGTTTCGCGGCACTTTCACGAAGGTTCACCATGTTATTACATGGCTACCGTAAGCCGATTTTAGTGTTTTAAGTGACTTATGCATAGCTTAGAGTGTGCTCTTTATGAATATACCAATAGCTTAGAGTGTGCTCTTTATGAATATACCAATAGCTTAGAGTGTGCTCTTTATGAATATACCAATAGCTTAGAGTGTGCTCTTTATGAATATACCAATAGCTTAGAGTGTGCTCTTTATGAATATACCAATAGCTTAGAGTGTGCTCGTTATGAATATACCAATAGCTTAGAGTGTGCTCTTTATGAATATACCAATAGCTTAGAGTGTGCTCTTTATGAATATACCAATAGCTTAGAGTGTGCTCTTTATGAATATACCAATAGCTTAGAGTGTGCTCTTTATGAATATACCAATAGCTTAGAGTGTGCTCTTTATGAATATACCAATAGCTTAGAGTGTGCTCTTTATGAATATACCAATAGCTTAGAGTGTGCTCTTTATGAATACAGTATACCAATAGCTTAGAGTGTGCTCTTTATGAATATACCAATAGCTTAGAGTGTGCTCTTTAATTGACCGACGGTACCTTTATCGGTGTTTTACCCCTATGGTGACATTTGTCCGGTCTAGTTATGCAAACACTACTAGGCCTAAGTTTAGCTCACAAATTTAACCATCAAATTTTAAATTTATCGTTCCCTTCAGGTTGTTGTTGTTGATGTGTTGAAGGGAAGGTAGCAACTGAGAGTCTGAGCGTCACTAATGAACCCTAGCGAGGACGGTTTTGTCTCTGCCATACCCTATTCTTCATTACTAGGCTAGCCTATGTCATTACCGGCGCAAGTTAAGGATGGGACCTACCACAACACAGCAAACATGGCATCTCATCAGCCATAGGAACCTAGGCCGATAATCTTCAAGGACACTACATCCGCCCTATTAGAAACAATTTATTAGGGAAAATAGGGGTAAATTTCTATAATTGCACCTATACGAGCAAATCAAATTAATATTGTATTCAACAGGAAGGTACGACGAGGTAAGTGATGTGGTATAGCCTAGGTGGCAATATGCGGAAATGGATTATAAGGGCATTCCGCCCCCTCTGACAAAAGTCTATCAATCTAGATGTGACACAGATTTTACAATGTTTCAGAGAGACATTAGCCTAACCTAACAACCTTACCGGAGCACCCTGTACTGCCGTGGTTGTGGTAGATGGCAGTTGGTTTTGATTTTGAGGGCTATCCCCTTCATTCCTCTTACGTTGTTGCTCGGGGGAGTTGGGTACAAAATTAAGTCCTGCCTGGGTGGTGGTTTGGGGTGACATAAGAGTCTCGGTTGGGCAGATAGAGGGTGGAGGGGGCGGAGGTGGCTGAGAGGTAACTTGTTGGGGAGTGGTTGGTTGTGAAGGGCAATGTGGGGGCAATTGAGGTTGAGAGTCACGTGACGTGTGGTGGTGTGAGGTTGAGAGTTACGTAGGGGTGTAGGGGGCTGAGGGTTGTGGGTATTTGTGCGTGAGGGAGAGTGTGCGCGCACACAGGTGACAATGTATCACTGTAGTGGGACAGCCAGTAACTAAGATCTATGAATCGTGAGTATGATGTTAAATTTGTTGGGGACTGTGTTTGATTGTCAGAATGGGGTGAAATATTTTCATTTAGCAAGGCCATTTGGACTTTCTGGCCAATTTTCTCCATTACATCAGTAAATTCTTCTTGTAGCATAACAGGGGTGTCTTTCAGCATTTTCTTTAGTTTAAGTTCATTTAATTTATTGAAGCAATTTACACATGTTAGTCCTTTTTTTCCTTTGTTGTGCTTGCCCATGCATTGCAGATGAAATATCAATTTACAGTCTTCACATTTGGCATTTTGGTCCTCGGACTTTACCTTGCATTTAGTACATGTATTGGTATCCATCTTTGATCGTAGTTTAGCTTATTTTACTTATTTTATCTTTTTCTTTACTGATTTATATATCGAGGTGGAGATTGTGGAGTACTGTGATGCAAGAAGCTGTGTGTGGAGGAACCTGAGGGAGCCGGGGTGGTGGCTGCGTGGTGTGTCGGGTGTCAAGGTCGACAGGGGAGGTGGTGGAGGGAGGTAATTTTATTGGTAATAGTATTTCAACGTACGGCTGTTTAAAAGTTATCTTTTAGGCTGTATGATAGGTTTTTTGTGGACCAAAATACATCGTCAGGAGGGCTGGGAAGTTTGTTTATTATTTGTGTATCTAGCCAAGTATTTTGAATGATTAGTTCAGTACTAGTTAGGGCTCGGGGGAGGGTGTCGTGTGGAGGGAGGCACTATGGCGGCCGCGGTGGGACTGTGGGTGACGGTTTGTATTTTTTTACTCTAGATTCACATCTATTTTCACTTGATCACTTTTTAACCCTTTTTAACATAATTGGATTTCACTTTAAATTGTATTATTGGTACTACTGGATTAGCCACTATTGATATGCGTTCAGAGGAAACGCGTATACATTATTACGATTGATGTTCGTGGCAGGAGGGCTGTGCTAGATAGTTAAAGGAAGGAGGCACTGGAGGTGGCCGAAAGGGAAAGAGGTGATGATGCTGATAGTGAGGATGAGAGTGAAGAGTCGAGCGTGGGTAGGCCTAATTTGTTAGTAGTCTTGGCAAATCCAACGTCAAGGCTATTAACCTAATTGCAATGACGACTTGTTTATTTTGACTGCTATGTCGTCATTCCAACCGCGGTTAAAAAGAAAACGTCTAGAGTCTACTCCTTATCTTGCTCTAGGAGACGTTGTACATTAACCAAAACTACCACCGAAGGTGAAAAAAGCATAGAAGAGAAGAAAAAGGGGTTTACCTTAGTTACCGCTTAAGGCCCATCCCGTGTTCCGTCATGTGCAGATCCCTGTCGAACGTGGGCATGAGCGACCCTCTCTTGTCATCATTTTTTCACGCGCTCCATTGAATGAAGTCGCTTTTGTTGTGCTCCTTTAATTCACCCTGTTTAGGTTCGTTTCGGCGTATCTGGCCTTCTTTTTTGTTAGACAGATGTTACGTGATCTAGGGCACACGTAAATGGGTTCCTAAGTGTGTATAATGGAGACGCGTGTGGAAATAGCCTACCGAAGGTACGGGGGCGCCTGGCGTTCCTCGTATATGTTTTTCATTCTTTCTCTTTTCATTCTTTCTCTTTTCATATTCTTTTTTCCTGTTAGTCTGGGCATAGTTTAGCTTTTAGCTTAATTTAGCCTAGCTCGTTTTCTCATTCAGGAATTGCTATGCCCCTATGAGTTTTCATTTTTTCATAGCCTAGGTGTACCGTTGGTAAACAATCTGAGATTTCGTTGGTGGCGGTGCTGTTTGTAGAGTTTGTGTCGGCCGCATTATTAGCGTTATTCCCGAGTCCCCCCTTTCGAGTCCTTCACTGTGTCTCAAGGGCCTGGGCGACAGGTGGTTCGTGATACTCCAGGGGTACCCCACGGGGGCCCCTCCTTCACACCACAGGGTTTTTCGCCCCTGACACATCTCTGCACACGGCTAGGCACCCCTTTTTCTCACCAGTTTCATTTACTGGTTTTTGTTTTCTCTTCCTGTTTCACCTCCATCCTTTCATAGTCTTTTGCCCAATCCAGGGGTACCCCACGAGGGCCCCTGTTTGTGCGAAACCACCCTCCCTGCGACTTCTCCTCATGGGCTTTGCTCTATCTCTGTGGGTTGGGTGGTTCCTGGGGGATGTGCCTCCTCTCCCCTGGTGTGTCTTCCTTGCCTCTCCCTTTACCGGTTGAGTCAGGATAAATTCAAGGAAGACACTGCTCAGCTTGATGGCCATCATTGCTTGGAGTTCATAAGGAGATGACGCATTTTTTGTGGCCTTTTTTTGGTATTCCCTAGACGCTCCTCTCGCTTTTTTCGGCGCCGGACCATTTCGGCCGGTCCCGCAAATTTGCGGGAGCTCGATTCGGTCCTCTGGGACGTTTCGGCTCCCCGTAAATTTGCGGAGATCGTTGGGGGGTCCCGCAAAATTGCGGGAGGGTGGTGTCGGTACGGTTATGCCTCCATTGGCCCGTAAATTTTGCGGTAATAGTTGGCTTTCACTATTGACCTTTTTGATGTCATCTTGTTGCCTGATACTATATTGGTGTATGCACTTTACTGGTGTTATAGGCCCTGCATGTAAGATGTTGAGTGGTGGTTAACACTTTCTCCATCTTTGCAGGTTCTGCTAGTGCTCTTCCGCCTCGGCCGCCCTCCTCACCTACCTCTGTGCTCCCAGTTTAGGGTGAGTACGGATACCTGTTTGCATGTGTGTTCCTGTTTCCCCATGCTCCTTCCCTGGTTCTTCTTGGACATTCTCTCCACTTACTCCTTCGACGTGCTGATTATGGTGTGTGTTCTTCTAGTGCAGGTAGGCTGCCTTGCTTTCGCCTTGGTTGTCGCTCCCCGTGCTTGGAGAGCCACAAGTCCTGCTTGCGCCACTCGCTCTGTGTGTCCTCTACGGCCTACCTCCCTGCTCTGTGTGGCACGTGTCTGGCCCTGGTGGATGTGCTGCACCATGGCCCTGGTTCCTCGGCGGCGGCTGTGGCCTCTGCTTCCCTTCCGTCGGTGTGGACGATGGTCTCCCGCCACATTAGGACTGTGGGCCACCGTTCCCCGGCCTTTGTTGCCGACCGGATCCGCGTCGCCCTGGGTATCCCTGACCCGACTGACGGCCGTTCACCTGGCCCTCTCCCCTGGGTCCCGCAGCCGGTCGTCCCATCGTCGGGGGGTTCCCCAGCTCCGTCCACGCTCTCGCTCGCCTCGTCGTCCGTCCTCTACTGCCCCTCGTCGTCCTCCTGATCACCTTGGCGACGCCCATCGCCCTCGTCATGGTTCTCGCCCTGAGGCCGGGGTTAGCGGCTCTGCCCCTGTGCGCCCTCCCCTGGCCTCTACGGATAGGGGCTCTACTCCCTTCCGCCCGCTTCCCCAGCCCGGACGACTTCCTCTTACGTTGTCCTCTCCGCGCGCGGTTGTTCATGCTGTAGCTGGCCCTCTGCTCCCTCCTCCTACACTGTCCAGGAGGGTCCGCCTGGATGTCGTTGCTTCTCCTACTTCACCTGCTTCAGTGCCTATTCTTCCTTCACGGTCTCGTCCCACGGTGGAGGTCCTTCCCTCCTCCGCCTCGGGCCGCCCTGTTATCTCAGCCCCGGGATCCTTGCTCTGTTTCCCCCCCGCGGCTCCTTCTGGCCTCCTTTCACCCGGCCAGCCTTCCCACTCCCGTCGTCCTGCTCCTCCTCATTCTTCTCTTCCTGACCTTCACTTACCGTCTCGCCAGGGGGGTACCCCTCCTCTTGCCTCGGTGGGGTTTCGCGAGGTTTCGGGGTCCCCTTTCTCAGGAGCTGACATGTCGCTGGAAGAGGGGGATGGTGCTGTTTCCCCCTTGGCCGTTCGTGATCGGGGACAAGTCCCTCAACGGCGACACAACCGTCGTCGCTCGCCTTCCTTGGGCCGCGACGCTGCTGGTTCGTGTCGTGGGTCTCGCTCCCGCTCGCCCCTGCGGGCCGACCAATCTTGGGGGGGGGGGGGGGGCGTCGCCTCTCTCGGATCGATTGTCGGCTGGGTTGTGTCATGCATCGACGGGCGCTTGGAGTCGATGCAAGACTCCCTCTTCTCGCGCTTCTTGGTGGTGACACACCCTCGGCGCCTCACCCTACCTACCCCTGCTACGGTCCCCCTCCCTTCTGCAGGCCTATGCTCTGGTCAGACTTCAGCCTCCCTGACATCCTTCCGGCTGTTCAGTCCCTGGCTGTGTTGACGGGTCTGTCCTCCTATGGGACAGGTTTGTGCGACGCCGGGACGCCTGGCTTAGCCATCATGCTCGGTCACCCTCTCCCATTGGAGGCCTGGTTTGCTGAGGCCTTCGACTTCACCAACCGGTCCGTCGACGGCTCTCCTTCAGTCCCTCCCCCGGAGTCATCACTGATTTTGCCTCCTCTTGTGTCTGTCGGCGGGTTGGACGGCGCGTTCTGGTCCTGGATAAGCGCGCCCGTTCTTGAACTTTGTTCTATTGCTACCCCGTTCTTCTCTCACCCGGATCAGCCCTCTGTCGCCAATGTTTTTCCCTTGCGACAGAGGGTGACGGACTTGTTGTCTTGTCTTTAGGTTCCCTCTAGACGTCTGTTCACCACCTGCGGCTTTTCGAGGCGTCTGCGCCAGGCGATCTTCGCGAGGGTTTGGACCGCGTTCAGCGGATCCACCTTCGGCTCGCGGTGTCTTTGGTTCCCGAGCTGAAGGCGGTTTTGTGCGCGGCAGGTCCGAGTTACCTTTGAACACATCCAAAGGTATCCAAAGGTAACTCGGCAACGCCCGACGGTACGGTCCTCGTTCTGCCGGCCGGCCCCCTTGGATATTCGTGAGGGTTTGTTGTACTCTGCGCTATATACGTCGGGGTTTTTTGAGCAGGATGCTTGGGAATGCTACGCTTCTCTGTCGGCGGCGCCTGCTTCCGACACGCGACGACGCGCTGTGTCGTTGCGGACCCTGCTTACGACACGCACCGACGCGCTGTGTCGCGCGCGGGGTCTTCTCAGTCCCGTCCTTCTGCCGGTCCTCTTCGGGGTGCTGCTGCAAGTGCTGCCGCCTTGCACGGGCGCAGGACTGGGACGTTGCAGGCCAGTGCGTCGGTTCCGCCTCGCACTTCTGTTCTTGCCCCCTTTCATCCCCGCCGTGTCGGGGCTGGCCGGCCTTCCACTTCCGGCCGCCCTTCGACGGGGTCAGCCCCGCGACGGCCAGGGGTTGGGGGTGGCCCGCCCTTGTCGACGAGGTTGGGGGGGGGGGGGTTTGAGGAGGTCAACGTGGCGCTCATGCCCGCACGGCCCGTACCGGGGGTACCTCCACGTCAACACAATGTGTAGGTTCTCTGGGTCGGCCTCCTTGTTCTCCTTCTCGCCTGGCCGACCGGGTCGCTCCCCTCCTCTCGGGTGCTCCCTCGGGTTGTTTTTGCCCTTGCGCCCCTCGGTGGCCGCGAGGGACGTTGGGGGCGGCGGGTTGCGCGGAGGGGTCTCACCTGGAGGTGGATGTCCAGACCCCCACTCCGCTCTTGTCACCGACGCCGGCCCATCTCTTCAGAGGTGGCCCACGTGTTCACTTCCATGCCCGAGCTGGGTAGCGTCGAGGGAGTTGACCGCCGGTCACCTGGTTTTCCTCTCCCGTGTCTTTCTGGTACCGTAGACGAACTGCGACGCGATGCGACCGGTGGTGGATCTGTCGGCCCTCAACGGGCACATCGTGCACACACGGTTTCGGATGCTACCGATACCCCTGGTACGCCTGGCCCTGCGCCCTCTGTCGGGGGTAGTGTCGCTGGCCCTCCAGGATGCGTCTTGGCTCGTTCCTCTCCATCCTCGCTTCCAGCGATTCTTGGCCGTTCGGACTTCCGATCGTGTGTTCCTGTTCGACGGCCTTTCCTTCGGTCTCCACATCGCGCCGCGGTTCTTCTCCGCACTGGTGGGGCAGGCTCTGGGTCCTCTCCTCAGGAGCAGGCTCCAGATCCTGTTTTCCTTGGCCGATTGGTTGGTAGTTTCCGAAGCCCTAGGACTGTGCATAGGCGACGCCCTCACAGTCGTTCGCAACGTCGCACGGTTAGGGTTCCCCTTCGATGTTCCCAAGTCACGCTTGACCCCGTCGCGTGTCGTGCCATGGGTCGGTCTCGCATGGGTTTTGTCCGGCCCTACGGTGACCCGGGGTCTGCCGGCCGCGGTGCACCTTCGGTGGAAGGTCTTCGCCGTGTTGCACTCGGTCTCCCTCCCGGGGTGGCTCTGGGACTCGTTCGTGGGTTCGCTGCATTGGGCCGCTCTGCCCCTTCCCTTAGGGAGCCTCTGGCTACGCCGCCTCCTCCTCATGGGTACCGCGATGTTTCCGTTGCCCCTATGGATCGGCTCCTGTCGCTCCCGCGTACCGTTCGCAGACGCTTCGGTCGCTGGGTTGCTCGGGGCGCGCTCTCTGCGGCTGTGCCCTGGACCGCCCTCCCGCCGACGGTCTGGGTAGCCACAGATACGTCGAGCGAGGTTGGGTGAGGTTCCCGATCGAACCTAGGACGTCCACTTCCCGGCAGATGGGTGGGTCTCCCTCCACTTACCCTTCTATGCCCTCGGACTGTTGGTTCCTTTGTTCTTCCTGCGGGACCACGCGCTGGCCCTTCGGGGTAAGTCGGTGGCCTTCGGGTTGGACTCTCCGACAAGCTGTCCACTGTTTCCTAATGCGGGCGTCCTCCAGGTCGTTGACTCTATTGGGGGTCTCGGTGGAGTTGTTCTTCCTCGCGGACCGACACCCCTTCTCCTTGCATGCCTCCTCCCTGCCCGGGCCTGCCGCCCTGTCGAGAGGGCAGGGCGTTCTTGTAGAATGGGCGATGAAACGGACTGTGTTCGCCGACCTCGCGGCTTCCTGAGGTGTTCCGGAGGTCGCCTTGTTCGCATCGGGGGTGCCGCGCCAGTTGCCTCTGGACCTCTCCCTCCGGCCTCGCGCTCCGGGGGGGGGTCCGGACGCTTTCATGGTAGCCTGGTACAGGTGGCGGTCGATATACATCTTTCCGCCACCAGACGCGCTGTTGATGTGCCCAGTCCTCGCGAGGCTGCGGCTGTACCACGGCTGCGTCTGGCTCCTCGTGCCTCTGTGGCCGGCACGGGCTTGGTACGCCCGGTTGCCGCGGTGGTGCCCGAGTCCGTTCCCTCTACCTGTCTCCGGCTTCCACTTGGGCTAGGTTGGGGACCTGCGGACCTCGTTGGCCTTCGCATCGTGCTTGTTCATGAGGCACGGTGGCTCCCGGTCCCCGGCCGGGCCCTGACTGACTTCCTGCAGCGTTCCTGGCCGTCTTCTCCTTGGGGGACTTACGGGTCCCGCTGGAGGTCTTTTACTAGGTGGCTACAGGCCACTCGCCTGCCCGTTGGCTCTCCTTCCCTCGTCCTACGCTCCTTGTTTCACCTCTTCCGTACACGTCACTTTCAAGTCGATGCTATACGTACCCACTTGTCTGCCGTCCGGGGGATCTTTGGGTCCGTCGCTGGGCTGGTCGTTCCGCCACAGGAGCTGGATTCCTTCCTGACGGCTGCCTTCCGGGATCGACCGCCTCCGCGCCAGGTCCCTCCGCAGTGGGATCAGGGGCGGGCTCTGGTCCTTCTGGCTTCACCCACGTATACAAGGGCCGCTACGCCGGTTCTGTTGCTCGGGCGTCCACTCTTCCTTGTCGCTCTGGCCACTGGGGATTGGGTGTCTGCACTAGCGGCATTGTCACGGCCCCGGGACTGCGTGCGATTCTCCCCGTCCTTGCATGGCGTCTCGTTCGCCTCCCCTCCTTTTGTTACCACGCATGGGAGGGAGGCCCCCGTTTTCCAGCCTTTCGCCGTCCAGGCTTTACGGCGTGGGCATCCTCGCCATGTGTTGTGCCCGGTGTCAGCCTTGCACTCCTCTGTTGCGTCTGTGGCGCCGCCTTCGGGTACTGCTGTGTGGTGTCTCCTCAGACAGGTGGGAGGCTCTCGCAGGTGCAGATGGGCCGCCACGTTTGTCGGACCGTTCGTGCCCGTTACCCTGTTTGTATGGGTTCTGCGCACGATGTCAGATCCTTTGCTGCCTCCTTCCGGTTCCTGCCACGTCGATCCTTACCTGCCATCGCCTCGGCGGTTTTGTGGTCTTCTATCAATTCCTTCATCTCCTCCTACCTCTCCGTGTCCAGTGTTCGACCCCCTCGGCCGGTGATTGCTCTCGGGGGTCGTGTTTCCTGGTGCTCTGGTGAAGATCCCTGGTCTTCCCCCCTTGTCCCTCGTTCTTTTCCTTTGTTTTATTTGACAAAGGGGGGGGGGGTATGGGTTTGCAACACTGGATTGCAAGTTTGGGATTATGTATTGTTCCAGTACATAAGTGTTTTTGCCACATTGAAAATTGTGTTTTGTTCTTGTGTTCAGTGTTTTTGTTGGTTTTTGAAGAAAATGGATTTTGGGTACAGCACCTTTTTGGTTTCAGACAAGTCTATGTTTTTGCATTACTATGAATGACGGTCATGTGTTAAAACTGTTACTTTTTAGCTACTCCTCAGTTTTTCACTCTTTTATTACACTCTCTTGTTTAAATTGTGTCTTTGCCATTCATAATTTTGTTTTATGCATTGTTTTTTTTGGTTGGTTGGGCTTGGATGTCCTCCTCCTATTTGTTACTCTTGACGTTGGATTTGCCAAGACTACTAACAAATTGGGAGGTTTGACGTACCTCCCAACCTACCAAATAGGAAAACCTACTATTTGGTAGTAGTCTTGGAAAATCCAACGTACATAATACCCTCCCTCACGCCGGACCCCTGCCCATCCGCGTTCTTCTGCTGACGTGAGATGTGATGACAAGAGAGGGTCGCTCATGCGCACGTTCGACAGGGATCTACACATGACGGAACACGGGATGGGCCTTAAGCGGTAACTAAGGTAAACCCCTTTTTCTTCTCTTCTATGCTTTTTTTTCACCTTCGGTGGTAGTTTTGGTTAATGTACAACGTCTCCTAGAGCAAGATAAGGAGTAGACTCTAGACGTTTTCTTTTTAACCGCGGTTGGAATGACGACATAGCAGTCAAAATAGACAAGTCGTCATTGCAATTAGGTTAATAGCCTTGACGTTGGATTTTCCAAGACTACTACCAAATAGTAGGGTTTTCCTATTTGGTAGGTTGGGAGGTACGTCAAACCTCCCATTCCTTTGTCTCCCGGGCCCTCGTCACCCACGGCTGGTGCGGCATTGTCCCCGCATGACCCACAGCCATCAACAAGTGGTGCAAGTGGTCAATGCACCTCCAGAAAGGTCTTGTTCATGGCCACAGGGGGGGGCACAAACCAGCCTCTCAGGCCCTAACCTGCCCCAAAAACGCTCTCGCCGCCTAAAAACTTCAGAGCCAACTAGCTCACCCACTAGCCGCCCACGCCACCAGTTGCAGCCTGATGTATCACCACCAACTGACGACCAGGATCCCACCTATGACCCTGAAGACACCCATGAATATGGCCGCCCTTCAAGATACATCGACGACGACGGCTCAGGAGATTCTGGGGATGATAATTTTGACCTGCCAGACGACCCTGTTGTAGACGAAGCGGAGTTTGTGGACGACCCAGCACCCCGACGTGGCCATGGACGTCCCCGTGCTCGGGGTGGCTGTGCCCTTGGACGTGGACATGGCCGTACCAGGGGCCCTGCTGGTCAGCGTGGCCGTGGCCAGGCCGCCCCTGCTGCTGCTGTGCGTGGCCGTGCCCGTTCCCGTGCCAGGCATGCTGATGTCTGGATGTGGGAGGATGGGGCCACCTTTCAGCCACAAGATGCCACATTTGACAACGCCCAACATGCCGCAGGGGTTGATCCATCTTTGACTGGGGGACCCAACTCAACACCTGTCGAGCTTTTCAAAGCCTTTTTCGACAATGAGGTCATGTCATGTTGTCGATGGGACTAATAAGCAGCAGGCCCTCGCTGAACACCTCAGTGGCAAGACCCATAGTTCCCATATGAAGGCCTCGCTACCTGTCACCATTGCCCAATTGTATGTGTTCATAGCACTGACCATGCTCATGGCACATGTAGAGAAGCATCGGCTGGCAGACTACTGGATCACAGGCGACATAATTGCCACACCTGCTTTTGGCAAATTTATGTCCCGGGACCGCTACTTCGCCATACTTGGTACCCTTCACTTTGTTACCAACACCAGTGTACACCAACCAGACCGCCTGTGGAAGATAAGGGGATTCTACGACATGATGAAGACCAAGTTTTCCACATTCTTGAAGCCTTTTCAAAAGGTCGTGATCGACAAGTCTCTTGTACTGTTCCGGGGGAACCTTCACTTCCGGCAGTACATAGGCCTACCATCCAAGAGACATCGATTCGGCATCAAGCTCTTCGTCCTTTGTGACTGCAAGACGGGTTATGTGCTGGACTTCATTGTCTACAGTGGGAAGGAGGGTGAGGTGCTTGCGGATCAAGAATATAGGTTTGATTCCCGGACGGAAGTAAAGAAAACCTAATATTTAGTAGGGGCCCCGTAATCATTGACGATATGCCTATTAGTATAATAGCCTCCATTCAAACGCCCGCGGGTCAGCAGTTTGAATCTACCGCCGCGGGGAAGAACGGAGTACACGTCATAAGGGTAACGTTTATTCTCTTATGGAATCGTCTTATGATTGGGTATCGCTACGAAAAAACCTTCATAAATTATAAAAAAGAAAAATATACTTAATAATTGTTATGCTACAGCTTTCCATCTTGTGGATTTCTTGTGTGGGGTTCCCTGACGCTTCTCCCTGAGCTGCCATACTTCCTTCACTGATATATTAAGACTCAAACTCAAGAAACAAGCGAATGGGAAGGGGATGGCCGGGAGGGCCCTACATCGTCAATGATTACGGGGCCCCTACTAAATATTAGGTTTTCTTTACTTCCCTCCGGGAATCAAACCTATAATTTATTAGTGGCCCCTCCATCATTGACGATATGCCTGATATCTCAAGGCTGAAGGGGGACATTCGTGACAATATCCAAAAAAACACTAACAAGCTACTTTAGGTAGCGACAAAGAATCCGTATAACAATTTCTCAAGTTTCTTATTGCATGCATGCAATAATTATAAAAAATAGAAAAGAAAGCTGTGCGTTACTTCAAAGAATATCTGCTTATAGTTGGTCGGTTCTACACTTGAGATCCATCCTAAACTTGTCTAGAGACACATAACCAAGAGTCTAACACATTATATTGCTCACAACCAATGGTTATAAAAAGAAAGCAGTGCGCTACTTCGTAGCAGATCCGCTTACCGTTGACCGGATCCATTCTTTTGAGATCCGTTTTCTTGTTGTTCGGGGACATATTTGTATTCCCATAACAATGGCCCACCGAACCATAATTCTCAGATTATCTTTCGGCCCCAACTCAATTGTAAGTTTTTTTGTAAAAATCGTACATTCTGTTACTACGGTACTATCTAGTTGAAACTATGATAGATTATCTTTAAAATTAAAAAAATTGAGCTATTAATCCTGCTCGCTTTAATAAGTATCACGGTTCGTGATCTTATTACAATACCCGGCGGAGGAGCTCAGGGTCTGTTCTTCCACACTCCCCCCTTCTTTTTTCCAACTCCAAAGAAGAATTGAATTAGTAACAGCATACTACGAGACTTTCCGCCGTAATACAAAGAAATATCATACATAGTAACCAGTGTACAAACCAAATCCCTCCTCCCCCCAAATGATAACACAACAGAAATACAGTCAATTAAAATATGCACTGGCAACAACTCCAACATAACCATCATAAACACATACATCCCTCCCCAAACATCCCCTACAGTACCAAATGAATACAGACCACACTTACAACACATCACAAACACCCCACACATCATCCTGGGTGGTGACTTCAACGCCAAGACGTCGGCCTGGTTTGTCGACAACCCCGACACAGACAGAGGGCTGGTACTACAAAACCAAACCGATAACCTCATCATCCTTAACGACATCCATCAACATACCCATATTCCTCACCAAGCCCTCTATAACCCATCATCTCCAGACATCACCTTTTGCTCCCCAGAACTCGCCCCCACAAAATCCTGGAGGGTGGTCAGAACCTTAGGCTCTGACCACCTCCCGATCATTATCACCACCAAAACCAGACTCACCCCAGCTAGCCACAAACACACATACACCAATTATAAAAGAGCTAACTGGGAAGCATTCACAAATGAGACTGAACAACACTTCACAACTCTAAACAGTACACCCATCACTAACATCAACAATGCTGTACACATACTCAATAAAACTATCCAAAACGCTGACAAGAAACACATTCCAAGAGGTAACAGAAAGACACAACCCCAACTTCACACCAGAAATTCAAAACCTCATCAGACAACGCGACATACTGAAACACTCCCCAGCACCCCACACACAAGACATCACACAACAAATTCAAGCACTCAACACCCAAACTAACAACAAAATACAAGAACAACAAAAACTAAATTGGAATAACTTCCTACAAACACTTTATCACAAAACAAACCCCAAAAAACTCTACAAAACACTAAACAGCATCACACTTTCCAACAGCAACACAACACAATCACATGCTGCAATCACAACAACAGACTCTACTCCTTCATGTAAACAACAAGCAAACACTCTCATCAATCACTTTTCACATGTCAGCCACCTAAAACCTCACAAAGACGACCGACGTGTCATCCGACGTAAGAGACAATTCCCCACAGACCCTGACTATACACCCTTCACCAATCACCAGACAAAGCATATCATCAACAATCTCAAGCACTCACCCGCCTGTGGCCTAGACAACATAAGCAACATACACCTCAGACACCTGGGACCACAAGGCATACAAGCACTCACTAACATATCAAACTACAGCTATTCACACAACACAATACCAGACATTTGGAAGCATGGTATCATCATCACATTCCCCAAACCCAACAAAGACCCCACGCTACCCTCCTCGCACTGCCCCATCACACTCCTTTGCTCCCCCTCCAAAGTCATGGAATGCCTAGTATTACAACTAATTACACCTGACCTACCCCTAGCTCCAACACAACATGGCTTTAGGCCACTGCACTCCACAAACACTCTTCTCACAGACCTTACACAAAGAGCTTTCGACGGCATCAACTCAGCTAGACCACCACACAGATCACTATTAGCCACACTCGACATTAGTAAAGCCTTCGATGCCATCCCCCGCCACAACCTAACAAACAAAATTTACAACACAAACATGCACAACAACACAAAAAGGTGGCTGGCCAACTTCCTAGCAGGCAGATGTGCACACGTATCTTTTGCCGGTCAGTCATCTAAAATCAGAAACTTTCCAAACGGAGTCCCACAAGGATCCGTCCTATCGCCCGCACTCTTCAATCTGTACATGCACGATATAACTACACCCAATACGCCCCAAATAAACTTAGCCTCCTATGCAGATGACATAACACTCACATGCACACACCATGACCCAAAAAGAGCAACAAATCTCCTTCAACCCTATCTCAACACACTACATGGCTGGTGCACTACAAACAGACTTAATCTAGCCCCAGCCAAATCCACCGCAACCCTGCTCACAAGTTGGACAGGAGAACACGAATACATCCCTCAACTCACCATAAACAACACACCCCTAACACATACACACACACCCAAAATCCTAGGAGTAACATATGATACTCATATGACATTCAAACCGCACACCACAAACATTAAAAAGAAACTGACACCCAGACTTAACGCCCTCAGGTCACTTGCTCACACAAAATTTGGACACAACAAAGAAACTACCACCACAGTATATAAACAATACATAAGATCAGTGATGGAATATGCAAGCCCAGCCTGGGCTTCTAACCTAGCTGAAACACATCATAAGACCTTACAGACTATTCTGTAAGGTCCCACCCGTATCCCGGATCGCATCGGAGATCGGCCCAACATTCTTGACCTGTTTCTAACTTCTAACCCTTCTTCTTATACTGTCGATCTTTTCTCTCCTTTGGGCTCCTCCGACCATAAACTTATCTCTGTCACCTGTCCTATCTCTCCAGTACAGCCACCCGATCCTCCTAGCCGGCGGCGCTTGTGGCACTTTGGCGCTGCCGACTGGGAGGCTCTTCGGCAGTACTTCTTTGATTTCCCATGGAATGATTTCTGCTTCCATGGCCGAGGACCCTCGGAGAGTGCTGAACGCATTACCGAGGTAATCCTATCGGGCATGGAAGCATACATTCCATTCTCTTTCTCTCAGTCTAATGCTAAAAAATCTTGGTTTACTCACGCCTGTTCTACTGCTGTCCGCAATAAGGAGGAAGCATTCAAACGGTACCGACGCCTTAAAACTCAAGACTCTCATTCTTCATATGTTTCTGCCCGGAATCAAGCCAAATCTGTTCTTCGACTTGCCAAACACTCTTTCATCAATAATAAATGCACTGAACTATCCAACTCTAGCTCTTCCCAAGCTTTCTGGCATCTAGCCAAAAACCTCTCCAACAATTTCTCTTCCTCGTCTTTCCCTCCCCTTTCCCACTCTGATGGCACAACCATCACTTCTTCCTCTGACAAAGCTAAACTCTTCGCTCAAACTTTTGCTAGAAACTCCACCTTGGATGATTCCGGTGCTATTCCTCCCTCTCCGCCCTCCTCTCTCTTACTTATGCCTAATATCCTAATCTCTTCTAAAGATGTACTTTCTACCCTCTCTGGGCTTAACACTAATAAGGCGTACGGTCCGGACGGTGTTCCTCCTGTTGTTCTCAAAAACTGTGCTTCCGTGCTGACTCCCTGCCTAGGCAAACTCTTTCGTCTCTGTCTATCCTCTAACGTCTTCCCTTCATGCTGGAAGTTTGCTCACATTCAACCTGTCCCAAAGAAGGGTGACCGCTCTCAACCCTCCAACTATCGTCCAATTGCTCTTATCTCTTGTCTTTCTAAAGTTTTTGAAACTATTCTTGCTTCCAAATTTCTTAAGCATTTCTCTTCTCATAATCTGCTCTCAGATCGCCAGTATGGCTTCCTTAAGGGTCGCTCTACTGGTGATCTTCTTTCATATCTTACTAACTCTTGGTCATCCTCCTTTCGGGACTTCGGTGAGACTTTTTCTATTGCACTAGACATATCGAAAGCCTTCGATAGAGTCTGGCATAAATCTTTAATTTCTAAACTACCCTCCTTCGGTTTCTATCCCTCCATCTGTGCCTTTGTCTCTAATTTCCTTTCCGGCCGTTCCATAGCTGCGGTTGTGGACGGCCATTGTTCACTTCCTCACCCTATAAACTCCGGTGTTCCTCAGGGCTCTGTCCTATCTCCTATTCTCTTTCTAATTTTTATAAATGATCTCCTTAACTGTACCTTAATTCCCATCCATTCATACGCAGACGACTCAACCTTACACTACTCCATTAGTTTTTCAGAACGCCCCAGCCAGCAATCCCTCAACGACAAACGTAATGAAGCCATAGAACTCTTAAATTCTGATCTAAATACTATTTCCAATTGGGGCAGAGAAAACCTTGTTAACTTTAATGCTTCCAAAACCCAATTTCTCCATCTATCTACCCGTCAGGATCTCCCAGCGGACTATCCCTTATTCTTCAACAATACAAAAATCAACCCTTCATCTTCTCTCAATATTCTTGGTGTCTCTTTTTCTTCTGCTCTCATTTGGAAGGACCATATTACCAGTCTTGCTAAGGCAGCCTCCCAGAAGCTGGGTGTGCTCAACCGCCTTAGGGGGTTCTTTTCCCCTGCACAGCTTCTTGCTCTGTACAGGGGCATAGTGCGCCCTTGTATTGAGTATTGTTCACATGTGTGGGGAGGTTCCTCTCACACCGCTCTCCTAGACAAAGTTGAAAGGAAGGCCTTTCGTATCATTAACTCCCGTCCACTCACCAACTCTCTGCAATCTCTCTCTCTCCGCCGCAATGTTGCATCTCTCTCGCTATTCTATCGCTACTATAATAATCAGTGTTCCTCAGAGCTATCCCAGTGCATACCACCTCCTTTACGTAGGGCACGTGGTACCCGTCTTGCAACTCAATCCCACCCCTACTCTGTGCAACTCTCCAACCCAAGAGTGAAACGTTACTCTCAAACTTTCTTGTACTCAACATCTGAGCTCTGGAACTCTCTCCCAGAATCAGTCTTTCCCTCTTCCTATGACTTAAATTGCTTCAAACTCCGTGTGTCCAGGCATTTTGGCTCGAACGTCCCTTGATTTTGGCCCTGTCACTCTTTCAACTATGGGGGAGGCACTCGCTATAGGCAGTTATGCCTTTTGCCTCCCTCAATCACATAGAAAAAAAAAAAAAAAAAAAAAAATTCAAAACAAAGCCCTGAAGATCATTACAGGCTGCACAGCTACTGCACCCACAGATCACCTACATCAAGAAACCAAAATCCTCAAAGTCAAAGACCATCTGGACATGAGAGGCACTCAATTCCTGGCAGCAGCCTCCACGAACCAAGACCACCCACTAAACTACATGGCAACACACCCACAGACACCAAGAAATATCAAAACAACACCCAGCACACGGTATCACACACAATTATTGTCCCCTCTCCCTCCCTGCCCACCCCGAACCAACTTCCAGAAGCACATCCATACTCATATCTCTCACCGATCCAACCACTCGCTCACAGACAACACGCAGCTGCATGCACGACCTCCCGAAATCCATCCTTCCGAATCCTCCCTTCCTCGCGAGGACAGAGTCCACCTGGCCAGGCTGAGATGCGGACACCATCCAGCTCTCCTGAGCTATCAGAAGAGACTGGATGACTCTGTTGTCGACGCCTGCCCGGGATGTAACACAGCACCCCATACCATTAAACACATCATAGAAGACTGCATTTCACACAACCACTTACGCCAACAACACAATCTACACTCAATGAGAGCTCTGTGGGAAAGCCCGATCGTGGCCATGGCCTTTCTCAGGGACTCGGGGCTGTTCGGCCAGGCAGCTTAGGGAACAACAACAACAACAACAACTTGCCGCCGTAATGCTACATGTCAATAATGGAATAACTTGAACCACCTACAGGTCTCGCGTTTAGAAGTGTGAAAAGAAGCCCACCAATTGATGTTATCTATAACGTCTGTTGAAACCATTTTGTAAAAGTAAGCAAGACATTCTACTATCTCATAAAATGGGTTTGTATGCCCCTCAAGGTGGGGATACTGCCCCTAACAACAAATTTTGAAGAAAAGGAGTTAATCCCTTTCTTCTTGTGACGCAAGTTCTGTTTGGTTGGGCCGTAGGCCGCCTGGGTGTTGAGGATGTAGTGTCCTCATAACTAACTTAAAACATGTATTGGGCATATTTTGTAAGTCCGCGTTCTGCGCCGGTACTGACAGTTATGAAAAAGTCCGCGTTCTGCGCTGGGGCTGACAGTTTAAATAACCCTTATATAATGTTTTGTAATATTCAAGGTGCACTGAGCGATTTGACATTGGTCGTTCAGTTTCCTTTTCCTGAGGTAGTTAGGTTTTGTACCCCTCGCCGTCAGCTCAAGTACCGGTACTGTTTTCCCGTCGTTTAATCCGTAAGGGATACAGACCTCATCAAGAATCCAAAAATCCCGGCGCTTGGTTACATTTGCGCTAATGGATTTATTGGTAAGATTTTGTGGTCTGGCGAACCGGAAGGTATGAGCCGGCATGGAGATGGGTGTAGCCTGACACATAAAAACATGTACCGTTCCTCCTCTACCTACTGGGATGGACAGGTTAGACTGGAAAGATGGGGAAGTCATGCCTGGGGTTTTCTCATGATGGGCCAGTTTCTGTTTAGTAAGCACTTATCCCAGGAACCCATTTAGTGTCTAATGAACATAGTAAACTAAGTCAAGAGTTTTATTTGCAACCTTCTCTCCGTACTATGGTAGCCTCTTGGCATTTTACATAGCGTCCGGAAGGTATCCGTCAGTGAGATCGAGGTCTCCAGTATCCTCTTAGTGGAATCATGAGGCCTGGAGTGACCCCTGGTTCTATCATCCTCCTTCCAACTGGTGGTAACACCTTTGCGTCGGCTGGGGTGAACCTACTCTTAACCCTTCTGGCCCGGGTGTCATTTTATAATGACACTGCGGCAGATGGGCCGGAACCCGGGTGTCCTTTTAAAATTCCTATGCTTGAAAGCGTGCTTTGAAATTCGCGCGGCGAAAATTTACTTTGCAGGGACGATTGCAGCGCCACAAAGCCTCAAATACTACCGTCATCAGTTCCCACGTGCCCGCCATGGCGAGTTAAAGTGAAATCATGAATTCCGACGTGTCCGATTCTGTGCAACCTCCCACGCACCCCAGTGCTACCCCGCTCGCTACATTGACGCCTGTTGCAAGCAAGAAAAAGGCTCAACGCAAGAAAGTGAAGGTATTGTTGAGTGACAGTGCTATACAGAGAGAACTTTTTGCCATTGAAGAAAGCAGTGGCAAAAGCTTAGTTGATAAAGAACAGTTTATTACTAGTGCAAGTGAAGACGATGATTTTGTGGGGTTTGGGGATGATGACAATGTTGACTTGTTTGAGGGAGGGGATAGTAGTGATGATCCTGATGTGGAAGTGTTGCAGAAAGGTGCAGTCGAACTTCCGAGTGTGCTAGAGCTTAGGCCTACCCCGTCGCCATCACTGCGTGGTCACCCTAGGCCTAGGCCTAGCCCTAGCCCAGGGCCTTCCCCCCTTGCCTGCCCGTACGCCCTTGAAAGTGGGTAAATACTTTTACAAACAATCTCTTGTGAAAAGTGCAGCCAAGGAAGCACGTAGGGCAGCAGAAAAAGCTAGGGAAGGTGAAGATAGTGATAGTGACGCCGACCCTGGTCTAGCAACCACCCGCATTCCTTTGTCACGACGCCTTGACCCGGGACGCCGTGCGGGTCACCCACAGCCCTCTGCTTCATCTCTCCCTCAGGATGTGCAAAGGGCCTCTACAAGTGGTACTAGTGGGGCGGCATTGTCCTCCAACAGTGTGCCACCACAGGCCCTGCATCGTAGGGCATTATTTGCTGCGGAGAAGCCCTCGGCTCGCCACAAAAGGAGCCCAACTCCCGAGGGTGCGGGTCCCATTGTTCAACCTCCCGCAGCCTCCCGCCCCCCACGCCCGGTCACTTCTTCACCGGAATTGTCTGCCGAAGAACATGCTGACGACCCCAACATTGCCCTAGATGACCTGACATCGCCTGAGGAGGAGGAGGAGGACGACGAAGAGGATGTGGAAGAGGAGGAAGTCCCGACACGACGAGTTCGAGGGCGAGGCTCAGCCTGACGACGCCGCTGCCCCTGGGCATGGGCGTGGGCGTGCAGGGCGTGTGCCTCCTGCACGTGCGCACTCATCCCACTTGTTTGTGTTAACAGATGGGGCGGATTTTGAGCCAGATTGTCCTGCCTTTGACGAGCAGCAGATTGGTTCCGGGGTGTCACCAGCATATCCCTGTGGCCCAAATGCTACCCCCAGTGAAATTTTCTGTGGCTTCTATGACAATGAAGTCATGGAATACCTCGTCGAGGAGACCAACAACCATCATGACATCTGTGCCAACTTTCTTGGCAGGAAGACCAGTGCCAAGATGGTGGCATGGAGAGCTGTCACTGTGGCAGAACTGTATGTGTTCTTGGCACTCACTATGCTGATGACACATATCAGGAAGCACGCTCTGGCAGACTACTGGATCACTGCCGACCTCATCACGACTCCAGCATTTGGCAAGTACATGTCCAGGGACAGGTACTTTGACATCCTCGCCTATCTCCACCTGACAAACAACATGGCAGTCCACTTTTCCGACTCATTATGGAAGATCAGGAAGCTGTATGACATGATACGTCATCGGTTTACCGCCTACCTGATTCCATATCGGAAGATGTGCCTGGATGAGTCTCTGGTCCTGTACCATGGTAGGCTGCATTTCAGGCAGTATATCTCGTCCAAGAGACACCGCTTCGGCATCAAGCTCTTCGTCCTCTGCGACTGCAAGACGGGATATGTGCTGGACTTTGTGGCAGTGGTGGGGAAATTGAGACTGACCCCGAGATTGGATTTGGCGGCGCTGTCATGCAGAGAATGATGGAGAAACACTTCCATAAGCACCACATTCTCTACACCGACAATTACTACACGTCGCCCATCCTAACCAAGTACCTCCATGATCGCAAGACCGGAACTGTTGGCACAGTCAAGGCCAAGAGGAGGGGCATGCCAGCCTACCCAACAAAGACGAAGAAGACGGACATCTTCCACAAGAAGAGTGACCCCATCCTCTCCATCCACTGGCATGACCAGTGCAATGTCAACCTCCTCACCACATGCCACAAGGCCGAGATGGTCGCCACAGGGAAGGCGGACCGAAGAACCAAAAACCCCGTCCAGAAACCAGCTGCTGTCCTGGACTACAACCTAAATATGCGCCTCGTCGACAAGTCCGACATGCAGATGGGCTTCATCGACTGCCTGCGAACATCTTGCAGGTGGTATAAGAAATTTATTCTGCATACGGTAGATATGTCGGCCCACAATGCCTACAACATCTACCGTCTGTGGACTCCCGGAGACAAGAAGTACAAGTCCCTGCGGAAGTTCCACAAGCAGGTGATAATTGAGCTCCTGGCTAAATATGCGGAACCTGGGAGACCGCCATTAGGACAAGAGACTGAAACTGCACTTATGTGTGGAACACTCAGTCTTAAAATTTTATGTATGTATGTATGTATGTACTACAAGGACCAGGCCAGCTGGACCGCACGGGGTGTGCCGACTTCTTCAGGAAGCACCAGCTCAACCCCCTTCCTTTCAAAGCACCCGGTAGTAAAGTTAGGAGTCAGAAGAGGTGCCATGTGTGCCGCCACACAACTCACAGACCCCACAAAGTGAACAAAACCACATGGGAATGCCTCGAGTGTCAAGTGGCACTGTGCGCTGGAGGGTGCTTCAATGACTTTCACACTCTAATCGATTATTGAAGTGCCCGTGACAATGACAGTGAAAGTGACACTCTTTAAAATGTAGGCTAATAGTAATAATAAAACTAAGTATAAGTGAAAGAGACACACATAAGTAATAATAAGTGCCTTCATAACAATATGAACAAGTGAAAGTGACACTATACGTATACAGTATATATTATTAGCTTACCTAACAATACATAAAAGTGAAAATGATACTATCAATTATCATAGTCCAGTGAAAGTGACTATAATAATAATAAAACTAAGTATAAGTGAAAGAGACACACATAAGTAATAATAAGTGCCTTCATAACATTATGAACAAGTGAAAGTGACACTATATATATTATTAGCTTACCTAACAATACATAAAAGTGAAAATTACACTATCAATTACCATAGTCCAGTATAAATAATAATAACTACTCATAATAATAACAATAAAACTAAGTGTAAGTGACAGAGACACAAATAACTTCATAAAAATAACTTTATTGAGTGAAAATAACATAATAACTATAATAAATGGCATAATAAACAATAAAATCAATCTAATCGCTTCCCGGCATAATTGCGGGTGGGGCGACGAGTGCAACAGGGCGTCGTAGCCGGGGCCGCGGTTGAGTGTTTGGACGCGCCGAGGTAAATACGCTGCAAAAGTTACCTCCACTAACATCGCCATAATCCGGAACCAGTTGAGCTAGAGAGCTCTACTCAACGCAGCAAGGTAAGGCGTTTTTTTTTTTTTTTATATATTTGATTAATGTTGCTCTTGTATTAACCCTCCAGCCCTGGCTATGTATTATATATATATATTCCTCGAAACCCGGGTGTTTTGGCCGAAAAACGTCTAGGCTAGGCTACCGTATATTCGTTAATCAGACTGCTTCCCGCATTCCCGCACATCCCCAAGCGTAGCTGTGTTATTTACCTGTAGAATGGCATTAAGTAGAGCTCTCTAAGTCAACTGG
This sequence comes from Lithodes maja, assembly GCA_037953745.1. Classification (NCBI taxonomy): domain Eukaryota; kingdom Metazoa; phylum Arthropoda; class Malacostraca; order Decapoda; family Lithodidae; genus Lithodes; species Lithodes maja. Next base: position 132,851 of record JBAKBP010002271.1, read on the forward strand.
TTGAGCTGTGATGATGATTTCATTGGAGATAACTTTATGGCCAAAACAGCCACTTTACACCACTTTTCGATACTTAACAACAACATACTGTACAGGCACACACGAACAAGCGACGCTCTCCTTCTTGTGGCCGGAGATGCGGGGCGTCGGTCCAGCCGGCTGTTGTTTACATGCGTCGGACCGATGCCTCGCACACGAAGCTCACAGTCTTTCAACCACTGGGCGTTCAAGAGGCCTTCCGGGCAGCTGTTATATGCTTTTTTATGGGCGTTCAAGAGGCCTTCCGTGGTGAGAGGGTTAAGGGAGATAGGCCTTTGTTTACGAGTCTTATTTTTCAGCCAGATCGCCCGGATACGAGCTCCGTCCTTTAGAAAGGCAGCCCGGGCCAGAAGGGTTAAACGTGGATCGGGCCACTTGTGGACAATCGCGCTTCCGCAATCATCTTTTGCCGATGTTTTGCGGGAGCATCCAGTCTGATGAAGTGTCCTATCTCCTGGACAAGGTCTCGCCGGTCGTTTATTACTACGCCCGGGAGTTAAGCTGCGCGTAGAAGAATACTCAGCGTTTTCGGCCCGAACCAACCTCCGTTTCAACCATGATCCTGAGATTTCCGTTCGATCCGGATCCTTTATTGCTATCGCCACAAAAGACTAGCCTGACCGCTAAAAGGAGGGCCAGTCTACCAAGGTCTTAATTTGGACTGGGTAACACCGAGCTTAATTAGCCACCGAAGATCCGGCTACCAACTTACATCCAAACAGGGATCTGCCTAAGGTTTGGTCAACACCCGGATCTATTGACCGGTGTGTTACTGTGGGTGTAGGTAAAAAATGAGTTCACTGCCATAGTTCTGTTCATACTAATGTTTTTAAGGGTGGCTGCCGAGATATAGTGAAACCCGGCGGGCCCCCACCGTAGATTTGAACAAGATAGCCATGTTCCAAGTCCTGTCAGGAGATAGTGACAAGCGGCGAGCCAGCCCCAAGGGGTCGGCCAAAGTAAGTGTTAACTCACAACACCGAATTCCTTTAGGGTCATTGAGAGAAGCATGTCTGAGTCCCCCATACATGAAGGAAATTGCTGACACTTAAAGTGCCCGGTAGACCAGATAGTCCGACCAGTACCGCTAGACCTCGTTGACCCACGTATCTGATTGCAAGAAGTTGAATTCAGAGTGGACCTCAAAAAACGCTATTTATGTTCGTGCGATTGAGGCACCAATAGCTTGAAGATCTGTGGATGGAAAACAGGAACTCAATTGCTTTGCAGTGAACCTCCGTGGGGTGGAACAAAAACTCCGAATCCGGGTCTAAATAACCCCCCGAAAAACACCCGATTTCGAAGCCATGGTATTAAACCTGGTGAGTTATCTGCTCAACAGGTGGCGTTGTGTGTGTGTAAGTGTGAGAGTCCGAGTGTAGGGGTTGAGACACTGAAGCACGGGAACGAGGTGGCTTCAGAGATGGGGTCGTTTCGGGCCATGAGTGAGCACCGTGCCTCATGTGAAGGCAAGATGGCAGGTGCTCGTTGTACTCTACGTGCTTCACATGTCTCACTCCCTAGACTGGAACAAGACCTCACGGGCTTCACTGTTCATTGTAAAGCGGTGAATGTTAAGGCTCTCAGCCTATGCCCGAGAGGAAGTAAATTTGGAATATAAAAAAAAAAAAAAAAAAAAAAAAAAACCTACCTATGGCTGAGGATAAGAAAGATCTAAGCCAACTGTGGTGTCAGTTCAACCCTAGAGCGTTGTAAAAAGTGGTACCTGTATATCCATTTCAGACTTGTTACGAGTGTTCCGCTATAATTAGCGGTAACCGCTCATTTAACTCCAAGAGTCGACTTCTGGAACGTCCACCTGTCCGGTTATTTCGGGCGGTGAATCCAGATCGATAATCGTACTTGAGGTAGGGTAAGACGGGGTAATTTCGCCGAAAATCGCGTATTTTGACGAATAGAAACTGCCACAAATTTGATCTATACATTCAGCCTTTATGCTATAGATGCCCAAAAAACTAAAAAAATATATAACGTTTTGGTCATGCTGCCGATTTTTTTTAAAAGTTACTCTCGCGGCGAAATTACCCTGCCGGGCGGGGTAATTTCGCCGCGACCTATTTTACGCATCATCTAGCTAGTATACTAGATAACATTATATGATTAATGGCCAGACAAAACACTAGCGCGCATGTAAAAGCAATGAAAATATTCACAAACCCAAACTGACACTAAACATGCCAATAGAAAAACGTCGCACGCACACACACACAACTGAACAGGGCTGGCAGAGATACAGATGTGTCACACGTGTAGGCCTAGGCGCCACTGTGCCTAGTGCGGGTGTGGACGTGTCTAGTGCGGGTGTGGAGTTGTGGACATGTAGTGCGGGTGTGAACGTGTCTAGTGCGGTTGTGGACGTATTTATTAAGCCTACGGGCGTGGAAGTATTTAGTGCGGCTGTGGACGTGTCTCGTGTGGGTGCGGCGTGTAGGTTGCTAGTGCAAAGTACCAGGCAACAGCTGACGGCTACTGCCAACAATGTGTCACACGCAAACATACAAACAAACAAACACACATACAAACCACCCACAAACACCCCCACACACACCCGACCATACCGTCAGACGCGCCGCTAGCCCCGGCTCCAGGACCCGCGAAACTGCAACACAATCTAAGCCAAACTAGATCTACAACCTAAGCCAAACTAGCTATACAACCTAATCCAAACTTGCTCTACAACCTAAGCCAAAACTGCTCTACAACCTAAGCCAAACTGCAGCCAAATCCATGCAATAGTTTCGGAGATATCGGCGTTTGAATGCAAATTATTAGCGCCACGACGAAATTACCCCGCAGCGAAATTACCCCGTCTTACCCTATAGTAACTCTATTTGTGCCACCCTCATGAGCCCACCGGCGAGGGACTCCATTCATGTGATATTGTGCTCTTAACCCTCACACCCCGGAAGGGCTCTTGAACGCCCATTGCTTGCGTGCGTGCTTTCGAATGCCGCGCGTAAATTTTTGGTATCGTGGGAGGGTAGGTGGTGCCACCAGGCGTAAACTACGCCACAGCAACAGTATCTACCCCGACGCCATCATGGATAGTACGCCAAATAGTGATTCCGCTGTGTCCGATACCGTGCTTCCTACGACGTCGCGCCTTACCACGACGCCATCGCCTAAATGTGTTATCTCCCGGAGGTATTGAGACGACATTGAGACTTTATGAGCGTGCTGATGCCAAGCATAATGTTGATGATGAAGGCAGTGATCACTCCAGTAATTATAAGTCGAGTGATTATGGCGATGAGAGTGACAAAGAAGAGCAATTCCTGGGATTTGCGAGAGAACATGAGAGTGATGAAGGTGATGTACCAGTTTTTGAGGAAGCTGTTTTATATAAAGACGGTGAACTTGAGAGAGTGAGTGAGTGGGAGAGTTCAAGGTCACTCACCAAGTTTCGCATGAGTGACACGACCCCAAGCCCTTCGCCAGCTAAATCGCCTTTCAAGCTACACTTATATAAGAAGCAAATACTTGAAAAGGCGGCCGCGGCAGCTAGGGAACAAGCCAAAATACTTGGTGAGGATGAGGCTGTGAGTGAGGGTGAGCGTGGTGACTCTTCTTGCCCGCCATTGTCTCCCTTATCTACCCACGCCACCCAAGATGACCCGGGTGCCCCGCATTCTTCCCCACCACCCCCACCACTGCCAAGGGTTGAGGACCCCCCACTTTCGGCCTATTTGCCTCCTAGGTCCCCCGACAGGAGACATACTGCTGCCGAAAAGGGGAAAGGCAGCAAATATACAAAAAAAGGAAAGAAAAGTAAGCGGGCTTTGTTCGAGGCTCCCGCGGCGTCCACCCCTGCCCGCCCCAGCCATACGCCCCCGCAACTTTCCCCACGGTCCTCCCCACCTCTCCAGCCGTCAACATATGTTCCTGACGAAGTCTTTGAGCTCGCATCACCAATACCTGGGCCTAGTGACAGTGAAGCATTGCTTTCTGTCACTCGTCACAGGCCAAGGAGCCCAGGACCTCGGGAGGACATAGCCTCACCTGTCACTCCTTCCCCACCTCGCCCACCCGCACGCCGCCCACGCCTCACTCGTTCCCCGCCAGATTATGTGGGGGCCACTGATGATGAAGGGCACCTCTCAGAAGACTCTGGCCATGATTACATAGGTCCACCGTCAGGGCAAGATGACCACGCTGACGATGACTATATGGACATCGACGACCCTCGACCCATCCGCTTGGCCCGGCGTCGTGCTGCCCGTCGTGCTGGCAGCCGCCTTCGCCGCCCTAGGGCGCGCGCCTGCCGAGTTGGCCGTGGGCGTGCTGGGCCACCAGCTGGAGCTCCTCGTCAGCGTAGACAAGACCCATTCTACGTTTTTCAGTGGCAAGACGTAGTTGAGGGGGATGGGTACAACCCTGATGTGCCAGCTTTTGATGGACCGCTATTTCCACAAGAATCACGTCCTCTTCACGGACAATTACTACACGTCCCCCACTCTCTCAAAGTATCTGCATGAGCGCAAGACGGGGACTGTAGGCACAGTACGAGGGAAAAGGAAGGGCATGCCACCTTTCCCTCCAAAGACCAAAAAAGGTGATGTGTTCAGGAAGAGGTCGGGGCCCATTCTGGCTATCCACTGGCACGACCAGCGGAAGGTCAACCTCCTGAGCACCATCCACAAGGGGGAAATGGTGGAGACTGGCAAGGTGGATCGCCGCACCCAGGCCAGGGTGACCAAGCCCGATGCTGTCCTGGACTACAACATCAACATGAGGCTGGTGGACAAGTCCGACATGCAGATAGGCTTCATTGACTGCCTGCGTACCTCGTGCAGATGGTACAAAAAGTTCTTTCTGCATATGGTGGACATGTCAGTTCTGAATGCCTACAATATATACAAGCTTCGGAATGTGAACACACCCATGAAGTTCAATAGCCTGCGGAGGTTCTAAAAGCAGGTGTTGACGGAGCTCCTGGAGAAGTATGGTACGCCACAGAGGGCAGTAGCACATACTGGGCCCGCCGTTACTGACCGCTTGCACTGTGCATATTACATGAATATGCACAGGCTTGTTTCCCTGCCTCAGAATGAATCAGGAAGAACGCAGCAGAAGCGGTGCCATGTCTGCTACAACAGCAGGCTGAGGGCGAGGTCAGGTAAAAAGTCCACCCTGGAGTGTGTGGAGTGCAAGGTGGCACTCTGTGCTGTAGGGTGCTTCTTTGATTACCACTCCAAGCAGGAGTTCTAATAATCATAGTGAAAGTGCCAAAGATAATGACAATATGTACAGTATATATATAGGCAAAAAGTGGAAGTAAACCAATTTATTGTTATACAAAAGTCATGTATTATGAGAACATTTATACAAATACAATTACACCATAATAATATGTGAAAGTGACACATATGTATTTATCAGTGGCCCCTCCATCATTGACGAATATGCCTATTACAGTACATAAGGCATCCTCTTCAAACACTAATCCGCCGTAGTTTGAATCTACCGCGCAGAGCATTTAAAAAACTGAGGAGCCTTCATCATGAGCGCACGCGACCTCACTCATGGCTTCAGTCATTATGAATTGGGTTCTCACTACGAAAAAACTTCGTAAAAAATAAAAACAAAAAGAAAATAAGAATAACTATCTAATAAGCTTTCCATCATATCGTGGATATACTTGTGTGGATCTCTGACCAGACGCTGATTCAGGCGTCATTCCTCCTTCTCTGCTCTGCGCTCAGCCTGCCCGGACGTGTCTCCCCACGCTCCGCTGGTTCCGCATTTGTTGCGTCCCTAGTGAGTTTTTTCTCATTTGTTTACTCCGGGATGTATCGAGTAAGGTTAGGATATGCGTAGCAGGAGTGTCCTGGGCTGGTTGCCCGCAGTGCAGTGTATTTTGGGTCGTGTGTTTGGGGCATCTATTTCGGATGTACCCTCGTGGTCCTGTTGTGGACATGTGAACTTTTTCACAGTTAGTTAGCTTGTGATGCAGGCGGCTTTCATTACGCGTTAATTATTGCTGCCTTTTATCTTTCTGATGAGGTAAGCTTTGCTTACTGACGTTCCCAGTGTATTTTTCTTCACGTAGTGAAGTTTTTTCTGGGTCCCGAGTCAGTCTTCCCTTTGCCGGAAGTATTTACCTAATTGTATTTACCTAATTGTAGTTTACAGGAGTTGAGCTAAGCTCGTGTTGTCCCGTCTCTCAGTCTACTTTTTATCCAATTTTTTCTTGAAAATATGGATGTTCCTTGCCCCTACCACCTCCTCCTCCAGCCCATTCCATTTGTCAATACATCTATAGGGGAAGCTAAACTTCCTGATATCGTTCTTGCAGGTAGGTCTTTTTACTTTGTAGCTGTGGCCTCTAGTTATTCCTGTATCCATAATTAATATATCCTCCCTATCCAGCCTCTCCAGCCCCCGGGCACATTTGTACATCATTATCATGTCTCCCCTCTCTCTCCTCTCTTTTAGACTCGGTAGATTTAATTTGTCTAGCCTCCCTTCATATGGCAGTTCTCTGAGACTTGGAACCAATCTAGTGACTGCTCTCTGGATTCTTTCTAACTTGTGAATATGCTTCTTTAGATGCGGGGACCACACCACTGCTGCATACTCCAATCTTGGTCTAATCATACTCTTCATAATTTTCGCTACCATGGTCTCATCCAAGTAGTTCAGAGCAACTTTCATATTCCCGGCCATTGCATACATTCTGCTAAAGAGCTTGTTAATATGTTTCTCTGGCGACAAATTATCTTGTATAATCAACCCTAAATCTTTTTCTTTTTCGGCCTTGCTAATTATATTATCTCCCATCCTGTACTCCCAATTTGGTCTATTCACACTTCTTCCCATATTTAACACATGGCATTTACTTATATTAAATTTCATTTTCCACTTGGTGCTATAGTTTAGAGGGTCCTCAGGGTTTCCATTCTTGTATATCGGAATGATATTAGCTCTTTTCCATTCAACAGGAACCTGTCCTTTATCTAAGGAAGCTTGAATTATGTCCCTCACTGGCTCTACTAATTGTTCTGCACACTCCTTTAAAACCCAGGCAGACACTTCATCTGGTCCCATAGCTTTCCTTACTTCAAGTCCTCTCATCGCAGATAACAGCTCATCTCTAGTTATTTCAATCTTACTAAGACCACTCTCCAGTACTCCCGCCTGTGGTTCGTCAAAACCTTCCTCTCTAGTAAAAACTGACCCCAATTTGTTATTCATTACCTCACACATGTCCGATACATTTTCATACGTCCTAGCATCAACTCTTAATTTAGTAATTTGTTTCTTTACCTTCAACTTACTGTTTATATATTTATAAAATAATCTAGGGTCACTTTCACATTTATTTACTATGTTCTTCTCATAGTTCATTTTAACTTGCCTAATTATGTTAACATATCTATTCCTCTCCTGTTTATATTTATTCCGATTACTCTCAGTGTTCCTTCTTCTTAATCTAGCCCAAGCTGCATCACGCCTACCTAAAGCTCTTTTGCATTTCAAATTAAACCAATCTTTCTGCTTAGTAAAATTTCCAGTTTTATATCTTGGGACAAACATATTGGTTCCCACTCTATAAATTTCGAGGAATCTACTATATTTACCTTGTACGTCCCGTTCCTTCAAAATAAGATCCCAATCTACTCCCTCTAAATATCTTTTCAAGGATACATAATCAGCTTTACTATAATTTAATCTGTCATTTATGTAGCTATTGTCTAATCTATTGGCATTACTCGAGGTCAACTTCCATTTTAGTAATAGGTGATCACTTTTACCTACAGGACATAGATAGTTTATATCACTAATTTCGTGAGGATCTTTTGTAAAAATCAGATCGAGTTTAGAAGGTTCGTTATTACCCCTCATTCTTGTATTTTCCTTCACATGTTGTGCAAGTACATTTTCCGTAACCAACTCCACTAGCCGACTTCCCCAAGATCTCTGATTTGGCCCTGCATCTCCCGATTCCCAATCAACCTCACTACAGTTGAAATCTCCTACCAAGATCAATCGATTCTTCCTTAAAAGCAATCTTCTCAACGACTGAATCATATCCTCTACCATCTCCTCAAACTCCAACTCCCTCCATGCTCTGGTCTTTGGTGGTATGTAAGCTACTGCTATGTCTAGCTTTTTTCCTTCTATATCATTGAGTTCAACTGCCATTATTTCTGCCTTGTCATTATTTAACTCCACGTGCTTTGCTGTCATAGGGTTCTTAACTAATACTGCCACTCCACCTCCCCTTTTACCCTTTCTATCATTTCTCCATATATTATATCCTTCACTAAACACTATGTTGCTGTCAAAGTCCTGGTTCAGCTTTGTCTCTGTCAAACAGACTATCTGTGGTTGATCTTTTCTTAATATATTATCTAACTCTACCTTTTTACTATTTATTCCATCTATATTAGTGTAGTAGCACAGTATATTTGAATCCACCTCCTTGTTTCTCTTCCCTCTCTGCCTCCTACCAGGTTCACCTCCTCCTTCATCCCTTCCCTGACCCAGTTCCACCTCCCCCACTAATTCTATTCTCCTCCCCCCTCTCTCTCCCTCTGTTCCACCCTCTCCACCACATCCTGGCTCTCTCTCCGGTCCCCTGCTCCCTGCATTATCTCTCGCTCCGTCTCCTTGCTTTGACTTCGTACTTGTCTCTCTGTCTCTTTCCCTATCACTCCTCTTACTTTCGGTTCTTGGTGGCTCCTGATGTACCACTTCCTTACTTGCCCTTCCCTTATTCTCCAAAAAAAATTCTTCTTTTGCTCTTCAGACAACTTTCCATTCTCTTCATCAGCCTTAGCTTGGAGTTCCCTTAACTGTTCTCGTTCTTCTACACTTAGGTCCTTTTTTACCCTAATATGATTCAGCTCTGACGAATTTAATTTCCAGCTCACATTGGCTACTGCTTCTGCTGTTGATCTAAACTTTAGTTCCACTCTTAGTGGTCTCATCTCGCCCTTCTTATATATTCCTAACCTTCTCACCTCCTCCAGTTCTTTTACCCATCCATAACCCTCGTCTAAGTAATCCAGTATCCCCTTGACTTTCACAACATCCCTTTCCTTTCTTACCTTCATATCTGCCAGGTGCTCTTCCACATCTCCAAAGATTACTACACACTTACCTCTATCTATTGTCTCTCTCACTACCTTCTCTTTCTTCTTTAAAACTTGCACTACATTTTTTTCAAACTCTTTCTTTTCCTTTTCTCTCTCTTCCTTCTGCTCCTTCACAATTTCTTCAAGGGCTACCATCGTGGCACTTTCTACCCTTGTCCACTCATTTTTTACCTCACTAATTCCTTTTACTTCCTCACTCAGGTGGCCCTCATATTCCTTAAGCTGAGCCTTGAGTGCCACATTTTCCGACGCTACAGCGGTGTGTTGGCGGTGGTTCCTGTTGTGATATTTCCAGTGTTTTGTGTATATTTCAACATTTCTTATGCCGTCTACTTAGGCCTAGCCAGCCGCTCGTAGCTTTGCCACATGTACAAGTGTTATTGTTTATTATTTATAAATATGCCCTACTGTGTCATGTGTATCCGGGTTTTAGTTGTGTATTGGCTAATTCCTCGGACTATGTTTGTTTCCTGGTTTAGTTGTGTATTGGCTAATTCCACGGATTATTGTGTGGACTTAGGTTAGTCGTGCGTGGCTTCCCTCGTGTCCGTTGTACGTTCAGATGGTGTCTGATCGGGGTGAGTTTCCTTCCGGCGGGTTTTTTCTCGGTTTCACCATGAAAAAAACCCGGCCGAGAGCCGTGTTGGGCCACACATGGTTTTAACACAGGCTTGTGTCCCCGGCGATGAGGTGTCTGTGGCTCTCCAGGACTGCGTCTCTGTTGGTGCCTGGTTTCAGGCCCCCTTTGATTCCCGGCGGATTGGCTGTACCCATCTATAAAACGTTGTTCATGCGAACATACGTTATGTAGTTTTTCTACCAGGTTTTACAAAACCACATGAAAAACCTAGCTGTTGTTAAGGGCTTTCCTCCCCGGCGATCTTTTTCAAAGAAGTGGGGACAGGAACTTATGGGGTTAACGTTTTGACATCTCACCCGGCGGGTGTACCTTGGTAGGGTGGGATGAACAACTAAGTCATTCAGTTAGTTAACCAATCCATTTTTAAGTGATACTATATGTATCGCCGCCTTTATACTTACGGCGATTGAAGGTTCAATTAGGGTTAACATCGTTTTTCACACCCGGCGGGTGCTCCTAGGTGGAGGAAATAAGGAATTTACAATTCAATTTCGATTTAACCACTTAATTTAGTGATACATTTAGGTATCGCCGCCTTCAAACTTACGGCGATCTTTTTGTGACAATTCGTTAGAAATCAGATCTCGTGTCAGCCTGCCCTGTGTTATTCTACTAAAATATTTCAAGGGCCGGCGTCTTTATGGGGGGTTGTTTTTGTTCCAAAATTGAATCTTGAGACAGTCACCACCAGAAAGACTATAATCGCCATGCTGGACCGTTATATTATGTCAGAGGGTATTCTTCACTTTCTTCAAAAGATTTGTTTAGATATTCTGAACCCCGCCGCGTAGCGAGCTGTGATCGTTGTGTCATTACATCTCGTTATCCGGTGGGTTATTAACACTTGTGTGCGAACATGTTGGGTTAACCTTATGAGCATTAATTCCTGGAAATTTTCTTTTTTTCCAGAGCTGGGCTCCGGCGGACCAATACAGACCCGGCGGTAGTTTTCCCCACCAGTCTCTGTCATGGCTACCTTGGCCCCAGTCTTTGCTTTATGCACTACCCCTGCTTGTGCCGGTATCCCTATTTTTGCGCATAATCTTTGCATAAGGTGTGTTAAATGTCTAGACCGTTCAAGGGGTCTCTGGGTAATGCGTAATTGTTCTTTTTGCTCCCAATTAGCTGTAAAGGTCCTTTGCGACAATGATAAGACCGCGGCAGTAGCGTTAAGAGAAGTAAGGCAACAGATGTCAGCCTACACTACGATTGTTGCGCATAAATCACTTCAATGTGACAACGTCCCTCTTTGGGATAGATTGCTCTTTGAACACCCTCCCCCTAAACGTTCCTCTAGAGTCACGAGTCATAAGCCGGCGGAGACTGGTCAGGGTTCTGTATCTTCTGCTGCTACACCGAAACGTCCAAGAGAGCCTACACCCCCGGCGTCCACCTCCTCGTCTCGGGCGAGATCTCGGTCTAGGTCACCTCTCAGACGACAGTCATCTAGTCTTGCCTCTTCACCAGCGAGTAAGAAGAGTAGGACGGAAAGTTCCACCAGTGGTCACGGCGATGAATCCTCCAAATCAAAGAGTAGTTCACGGTCACACCGTAGCCATAAATCCTCCAAAAAGGATTCCCATAAACGAAAGTCCTCCCTACATTCACCAGCTTCTAGTGCCTCTCATCGTACCTCTACCCCAGACAGAGTTTGTGTTAGGTCTCAAGGGTCCAGTGCGGTGCCTGTCCCTAAAGAGGATTTACCCATTAATATTTTAACCCTGGAATTGGAAAGTTCAGGGGGTTCAGTAATTGAGAATGTTTCAGACTCCCAAGAGAGTGTAGGCCAGGGCCTCGGTGTTTGGCGGTTTGCTCAGCCAGGGTCTGACCACCCACGTCCGACTCAAACGAGTCACACAGTAGCTGATGTCCACAGGGATGCGGCGATCCCATCCTCTATTCCTGACTTATCTTGGCAACAAGGTACCCCAGCTTCGGAGGGATCTTCTCAGGAGGATCAGGAGGAGAAAGACAAGGTTTCAATAATTTCGGAGATGGAAGGGCAAGAGTCAGGCTCAGGCTTAGACGCCGCGCAGGATATTAATGATTCACCTGTAAGTTCATCATCAAACCAATTTGTTACTGCGCAAGAAATTAATGGGCTGCTTACTCATGCTTTATCTAAATTTTTTGGCCAACAACAGGAAACCCCTACAATGGACTTGGGGGCTCCCACGACAAGTTCTACGGTACGGCCTCTGATGACTTCGATTGCTTTATCTAAGATCCCTAACCCCCCCACTCTGTCAACATCAGTGGTTACTAGGCCCGCTACGGCGGCATTGACAACTTCAAATGTCAGGGTCATCACGGATGTCAATCCACCCCCTCTAGACAAGGCGCCTCTCAGAAAGGTAGCTATGCCCTTGCTTTATGGACCAGACGAGTCATGGGTTCTTTTGACCCCCACTAAACCAGAGCTCGCCCAACCTACCTTGTCAGGGGAACTCCCAGTACCGCGTGAGTGGGTCATCCAGGGCAATAAATCAAAGAAATTAAGGGCCTTGGATAATTTGGGAAATGTACTAGACGTAAACATCAAGGCTATACCTAGTTATTATCACCAAGACTATTTTGTGTATGCTACTAAGCCAGCTTTACCCCCTGCCTCAGCTTCAAAACTATTTTCAGACTGGTCTAAGCTGGATGGGTTTAATGATATTAAGACTGTCAGCTCTCACTCCTGAACTTGATTTACAGACCGTCACAGACGAAGCAGCTAATCCAGTTTTGAAGGTGGGGCAGTTGGGTCCAGGACCTTGGGTAGATTGGGAGATAGAGGCTCAAAACTTTGCAACCACATTTACTTCTAAATCTTCCCACCAGATCCCTCAAGATACTCATTCGTGGTTCTCCATGCCGGTAGGTTCTGCAGGCGGAGTCCCGTCAGCTTTGTTTTCTTTCCTAGCTGCCCCTAAGATTAATCTTTGTGAGCTAAAAGACCCTTTCACTACCCCTACCCCTACTCACCTAGACAGAGAATTTAGGCTAAGGGGGAAAGCTTTTCGCCTGTTCTCTCAGTACATAGTGTATCAACAGGTGGCTAAGTCTTTACTGCGGTCCACTCAGGCAATCGCAGATACGGATGCCAGAAGATCGGTTGAATTATCCCGGCGACTGCTCCTCCAGTCGTCAATCCAATCCTTGGGTGACATACGCACCGCCTTGCTTGAGGCGGTACGAGCAAGACAAGATCTCAGAATGTCTTTAGTTCGCAAGCTACCTGATCGCATTGCGAATCAGGTGGTCATGTCACCAGTGCTTACTCCCTCTTTAATGTCCCCTGAAGTGTGGCGAACGGTGTTCAATATGGCACAGGCCTTTAAGCACAGTCCCACCCCTTCTAAGAAACCTGCACTTAACTTCCCCAAACCCAGGCCAACCGCTAAAGCTCAGCCAGGGGGATCTAAACCCTTTCTTCCGCCTAAGTCCTCCCACTCCCCCCAAGGTCAGTACAGGCATAGACAGAGTAGGTTTTCAGGTCAGAGAGGACGCGGTCAGAATAAGCCAGGTCAGGGCCAGTCTTCGGCCAACACCAGCCAGCCGGCAAAGCGTCCAGCACCACCAACCCCACCATCAAAAAACTAAAGTCTCTCTCACTCCCGGTGCCAACCTTAAGGCCGGAGGACCCGAGGGTAGTACAGCCGGCGAACCCTTGTCTGCTAACTGGGTCGTTCCGAACGTGTCACCAAGCATGGCCATTAAACACTTGGGCACGGATGATGGCACGCAAAGGCATCACTTGGCAGTGGCTCCGGCGACCTCGCTTACGTCAGCCGACAACGGCGAATTTTTTTTCTTTAGAGGTGGAGTCACTGGTCCAGGAAATGATTGCCAAGAATGTCATCATCCCGGTCCCCCCAAATTACCCTGTATTCATGTCCAAACTATTTTTGGTTCCCAAAAGGGACAGTGTTCAGATGAGGCCGGTCGTAGACCTGTCTTATCTGAACCTTCACATTCACAACGAATCTTTCAGAATGTTAACAGTACACCAAATCAGGCTAACACTTCCGCCGGGAGGTTGGATGTGTTCACTAGACCTGATAGACGCCTATTGGCACGTATCGGTCAACAAAAGATTTCAAAGGTTTTTGGCCTTACGGATCAGGCACCAAAATTTTGTTTTTCAAAGGATGCCGTTCGGCTTGAACCTAGCACCTCGATTATTCACGAAATTAGTCCGGCAAGCCCTGATGCCATTGTTAAAACAGGGGATCAGAGTGTTGTGGTACCTAGACGACTGGCTGGTGGTGGCAGAGACACAACAATTATGCATCAAACATGTCAATATCATTTTAAATCATGTCAAAACTCTAGGCTTCAAGGTAAATCTGGTAAAGTCAAACCTTGTTCCCTCACGAGTAATTCAGTGGATAGGGCTGGTCTGGGACACGGCCGCTCTCACTCTGAGTCAGAGTGTGGACAATCGCAACAGGTTTCGCAGGAAACTGTTCATGTTTCTTCACAGTCTGACTATGACGCGGAGGGTCTGGGAGTCTCTGGTCGGCTCTCTCAACTGGATTCAACTAACTGTCAAGTTGGGCCGGTTGAAAGTAAAATGATTAATATTGGAAGGCAACAAATATTTCCCGCTCTTACCGGCGGGAAAATTATGGCCCATCCCGAAATTAATCCACACCTTGCTAGCGGTCTGGGCAAAGAGGGAAACGTTGCACTCAATAATGTCATGGACCTCTCCTCCACCAACGGTATGGGTAGACACGGATGCGTCAGGCACAATAGGGTGGGGATTTCAGTCAAATCAGGGGCACCAGGGTCAGGGGCTTTGGTCCCACTTAGAAATCTCTCGCATCAATGTCAAAGAATTACTAGTCCCCTTGTATTTCCTTCAGGCTCACGGCCCGGCGTTACGGGGCAAGTCGGTGGCCTTCAGAATGGACAATCTGAATGCAGTTCACTGTATTCAGAAACAAGGATCAACGAGGTCAAGGAGGTTGCTAAACGTGTCGGAAGAGATTTTTACTCTAGCCAACAGACTAGACATTTACCTTCACGCATCTTATCTCCCAGGCGTAGCGAACGTCTGGGCAGACACTCTGTCCCGGAGACAGAGCACGACAGTAGAATGGGAGCTCAAGCAACCCATTTTCAACCTAATGATTGCAGAGCTCCCCCATCCACAAGTGGATCTATTTGCATCCGAGGAGACTCACAAACTCCCTCTATACCTCACCCGCCGGGCGAAAACGCCGGCAGGGGGGCCAGACGCCCTAGTGACAGACTGGAACAGATGGAGCTCCATCTATCTGTTTCCGCCGCCAGATGCGTCACTAATGTGCCACGTAGTGAACAAACTACGAGATTATCGAGGCTTAGTCTCGCCAATCGCGCCCCTGTGGCCGGCGCAGTTGTGGTACCAGCAATTGAAAACGTGGTGCCCGGACCCGGTATCGCTCCCGGTCGGGTATTTCCACTTAGACACGATTGGCAACCTAGCGACCTCGCTGACTTTTGCATTATGGACATTCAGGAGGCCAAGTGGCTAGCACCATACGGTAGAGATGTGACCAATAAATTAATCAATCAATATACTCAGTCTACGAAACGACAGTATCACTCACATTGGCAAGCCTTTACTTCCTGGATCATCAGAACGGAACAGAATGTGCCGTCAGTGGCTTTAGTGTTCAATTATTTAAATTATCTGTTTGAGCAGAAACATTTAAATGTGGTAACATTAAAAAATCACTTAACTGCGATTAGAGTGCCCTTTTTAGACCTTACAGGTCTCTCCATACCGGTGGCGGAGGAAACAGGTTTTATGAGAGCTTGTTTTAAACTTCGCCCACCTCCCCGTCAGCTCATGCCTACTTGGTCTCTCGACAAAGCTTTGTCTTTACTTCACTCTCGTCTGTACCAAAATACTGCAGACTTTGCATTACTGTACCAAAATACTGCAGACTTTGCATTACTCTTAAAAAAGGCGGTTTTCCTTATGGCTTTGGCCACCGGGAACAGAGTGTCTGAGCTGGCGGCGATGAGCAACACACCTAATTGCCTTAGGTTTGGTAGACTTAATGAATGTACAGTCGACGCTCGATTTAACGGACCCCGATACAACGGATTTCGGATTTAACGGACAAAGTCCGTAGCCGGACAATGGACCCAGCAACGGACAAAGTCCGTTGCTCGAAAAAAAGTTGGAGCAAAGTCCGTTGCTCTATCTATTTATCTCTCTAATGCACTACCTAAATCCCTTATACATTAACATAACTATGTCTTATTTGGACTTTTTGTAATCTTTGAATCATTTCTAATGTGATGGAATTGAAAAATATAATATCCTTCCAGCACATAGATAAATAATAAATAAGATAGTCAACAAAATATTTCAACTCTCCCCTCCGTGCGAGCAGAGATGGTAGATTTACGTTTGATAGATTTTTTGTTTTGTTTTTTTCCCTCGATATACACTCTCTTTCTATCTATCTATCTCTCTAATGCACTACCTAAATCCCTTATACATTAACATAACTATGTCTTATTTGGACTTTTTGTAATCTTTGAATCATTTCTAATGTGATGGAATTGAAAAATATAATATCCTTCCAGCACATAGATAAATAATAAATAAGATAGTCAACAAAATATTTCAACTCTCCCCTCCGTGCGAGCAGAGATGGTAGATTTACGTTTGATAGATTTTTTGTTTTGTTTTTTTCCCTCGATATACACTCTCTTTCTATCTATCTATCTCTCTAATGCACTACCTAAATCCCTTATACATTAACATAACTATTTCTTATTTGGACTTTTTGTAATCTTTGAATCATTTCTAATGTGATGGAATTGAAAAATATAATATCCTTCCAGCACATAGCTAAATAATAAAGAAGATAGTCAAAGAAATATTTCAACCCTCCCCTCCGTCTATGCGCCGAGCTTCCCAGACGGGAGATTTACGTTTGATAGATTTTTGTGTTTTTTTGTTCCCACGGTATACACAAAATGATGGGGAAATATTATAACATGTTTTTAATTGACATTTGTGTCGTTTTTGCTGATTATGAGTTGGTGGAAAAAATGTCTTTAATTCTATCATATCGGAAATGATTCACAGATTATATAGAGACCAAATAACATACACTTTTAAGTAAAAAACAGAAAAGAAAAAGTAAGAAAAACACTTTGGTTTTGTCTTTTTGTATGAAAGAACATTTTTAATAACTGTATTTGTATGTGCAATATGTAAGGAAAGACTTAAAAACACCCGGAAAGTTAAAAATCTTCATTTTCGAAGCATATTAGGGGAAAATTGGCGATTTTCGAGAGCGATTTTCCAGCAACGGTCATTTCCCAGCAACGGACTGGGTCTCCCCCCCAGTAGTCCGTTAAATCGAGCGTCGACTGTATTTACATTGCACCTTCCCCAGGTTTTGTAGCCAAGAATGAGCACAGTGCACACGTGTTTTCTGAGTTCACGGTGCCGGCGTTAAAAAGGGGAAAGGTGCATCATAATCTATGTCCAGTGCAAGCTCTAACCAAATATTTGAGAGTAGCTCCTCTAAACCCCCAAGGTGCTTTATGGGTAGCAAGTACGGGTAAACGCTTACTTAAACGGCGATTAGCCTCTCTTCTGGTCGAAGTCATTAAAGAGAGTAATCCCGGCATTGTGGGTAGGGCCCACGGTTTACGCAAATGGGCAGCCTCTTTACGTTTCCTGAAAAAAATTTCAGTAGAAGATATCGCGTCCACTCAGTTGTGGGCGTCTAATCATACGTTTTTGTCTAGATACTTGTCAGTTGCCCTAGACAAACCTTCCTTACCATGTATAGCTTTAAGGCAGAGGGTCTAGGTGGCCCTGCAGTCACTTTTGTTTACTTTCACGGGAAGGGGGGGGGGGGGGGGTGCAGTCAGTTGACATAGGACACCCTAGACCCCGCCAGAGTATGAGAGCTGTGATACAATTTAAGGTTAATGTGATATGAAAATTTCTCAGAGAGAAATTGTGCTAGTACAATGTTAGTACAAAACAACGGGGTTGTTATAGTAGTTTTAGCTGCGACAGCAATTTAATATTAGAACAGTGGAGATCCTTTGCAATTTATCTCCACGATTATTTTGGGGTTTATTATGTGCACATATAAACTTATAACTTGTTATTTTTGTCACCACTCGTTGAGTGGGGTGCCTTTGTAACTACAGATCTGTGTTCAGAATCTTCAGGGTTACCCATTTTTTGTCAGGCAGGCTTCTTTGAAGCACGCACCTGCCTGAACCCCCTTTTTCTTGTATATTTTCGGCCTACGCCATGTTTAAATATATTTTTCAAAAGTAAGAATACTATTAACCCCTGGGGGTTAGGGAATAGAATATGCCCCACGTGCCTTCTGCGTGTCGTAAGAGGCGACTAAAGAGGTTGGGTCGGTGGGCTTGCGACCCCCACCCGGAAAAAATATCTAAGCAAAAAAAAACGAACGAACAGCCTCGGATGCGGACGGAACCAATGTTGACGAACCACGACCGACTAAGGACATGCCTTCGGACATTCTGAGAATGGCTACGTGGAATGTTAGTGGCATGAATGATGGCACAAAAGAGAGAGAGGTTCTGGAAGTGTTAGTGAATGCCAGGCTGGATGTATGTGGAATGACAGAGACCAAATGGAAAGGTTCAGATGTGAGAGAATGGGAATGTGGAATGGGTGTGTGTGCTGGAGTGAGTGAGGGAACAGCGAGAGAAGGTGCATGTTTGTTTGTAAGTAGCAAATGGAAGGAATGTGTAAGAGAGTATGGGTCTGTGGGTTCAAGGATTGTGTGGGTGAGAATGAAAGTAGGAATACAAACGTGGGTGATTGTATGCGTGTATGCCCCGACAGAGGATATACTTGAAAGAAAGAAAGAGGAGTTCTGGATGAATGTGGAGGCGTGCCTGGAGAAGTTTGACAAGAACGAAAGAATATTTCTGATTGGGGATATGAATGGTAAGGTGGGTGATAGGAAAGTTGAGGGAGTGGTGGGAGGGTGGGGGGTACCATCAGAGGTGAATGGGAATGGTAGTGCACTTGTGGACGTATGTGTGGGGAGGAGGCTGTGGATAGCCAACACCTTCTTCCGACACAGAATGATCCACAGGTACACGTGGAAACGGATGTTGACGATGAAGGATAAGACAGTGGTGGAACGAAAGTCATTGATTGATTATGTATGTGTGGATGAACGAATGAAGAAATCTGTGATGGATGCTAGGGTGTATAGGGGTATTGGAGGGGGTCTGTCTGATCATTATGTAGTGGTAGCTAAGGTTAGGATACAAAAGAAGTGGGTGAGGAGAGCGGGAGGGAGGCGAGAGGAGGGTGGAATGGTGAGAAGGGTGGAGAGGTTGCAGGAGGAGGAAGTCAGGGAGGAGTACAGGAGAGCAGTAGAAAGACGACTAGGTGGGTTCGACCTGGAAGTTATGGAGGAAGTGGAGGAGATGAGCAAGGTGTTTAAGGATGAGATCTGTGCAGCATGTGAGGAGGTGTGTGGAGTGAGGAGAAGAGGGAGGGGAGTGAAAGGTACAGCATGGTGGACAGAAGAGGTAAGAATAGCTGTGGAAGAAAAGAAGAAAGCATATAGAGAGTGGTTGGGTAGTAGAGGGAATGAAGATTCCGAGAGACAGAAACGAGCGAGGTACGTGGAGAGTAAGAGGGTGGTGAAGAGAGTAGTGAAGGAAAGTAAGAGAAGAGTAGATGAGGAATTTGGAAGGAATCTGAGTGTAAAATGGAGGGAGAGTAAGAAACTGTTCTGGAAAGAAGTCAAGAAAGTTAGGGAAGGTAGCAAGGGAAACAGTAAGGGTGTGAAAGATAAGAATGGGAGAATGCTAGCCGAGAAGCAAGAGAGAGTTGAAAGATGGAGGGAGTACTTCAGTGAGTTGCTAAATGAAAGGAATGAAGAGCCAGCAAACATAGCTGGATATGGTATGGGAGGGAGAAGAAGAGAAGTAGTGGAGGAGGAGGTGGGGATCAGGAGGTCAGAAGTGTGGGAAGCCATGAAAAGAGTGAAGTTGGGGAAAGCACCAGGAACAGATGGAGTGTGTGGGGAAATGTTGAGGTATGGTGGTGAGATAGTGATAGAATGGGTATGGAAAATGTGCAAACTAGCATGGGAGAAGGGGAGTGCACCCGATGACTGGAAGACTGGCATAATAGTCCCCCTATATAAGGGCAAAGGGGAAAGAGGAGTGTGTGGTAACCACCGAGGCATATGTCTTCTAAGCGTAGGAGGGAAGGTATACAGTAGGGTAGTGATTGAGAGAGTGAGAGTGAGAACGGAGAAATGGATAGGCGACGAGCAGGGAGGTTTTAGGATGGGAAGAGGATGTGTAGATCAGATTTTTACCCTGAATTGTGTTGTGGAGAAGTATCTGGAGAAGAAACAAAAGGTGTATGTTGCCTTTATGGACTTGGAGAAGGCCTATGACAGAGTGGATAGAGAAGGTTTGTGGAAAGTACTTAGAATATACGGAGTAGAAGGCAAGTTGCTGAAAGCAGTGAAGAGCATGTATGAGGGTGCAAAGGCGGCAGTACGTGTGGAGAGTGAGCAGAGCGAGTTCTTTGACCTGAATGTTGGTTTGAAACAGGGGTGTGTGATGTCCCCGTGGTTGTTTACTGTATATATGGATGGAGTTATGAAAGAAATACTATCAAGAGCAGTGGATGTTGGTGTATCGCTGAAAAGGGAGGGAATTGAGTGGAAGCTACCTATACTGCTGTTTGCGGATGATACAGTTCTGATGAGTGATAATGAATGGGAGTTGCAGGGTCTGGTAAATGAGTTTGGAACAGTGTGCGAAAAACGGAATTTGAAGGTAAATACGGGGAAGAGCAAGGTTATGGTCTTCGAAAGGGGTGAAGTCACAGAATGTGAGGTGAAGCTGAACGGTCAGGCTATGGAGATCGTCAACTCTTTTAAGTATCTGGGCAGTGTGTTGAGTAAAGATGGGACTATGGATGAAGAGGTGCGGGAGAGGGTACAACAGGGGAAGAGGGTTGTAGGAACGCTAAAAGCAGTAACAAGAAATAGGGTGGTCAGTATGGAAGTGAAGAAGTCCTTGCATGACAGTGTGGTAATCCCGACACTGACTTACGGAAGCGAAGCATGGACGTTGGTTGAGAGACTCGGACCAAGAGTGAGAGCAGTGGAAATGAATTACTTAAGGAGTGCGTGCGGAGTTACATGGAGGGATAGACAGACTAATGAGGAAGTAAGAAGGAGGTGTGGTGTGGAGGTAGATGTGCTGGAAAGTGTGAAAAGGAACAACTTGAGATGGTTCGGCCATATGGAACGTATGGAAAGCGAGAGAATGACTAAGAGGGTGTACGAGAGCGAGGTGGAGGGACGGAGGGGGAGAGGTAGACCGAATATGAGGTGGAAGGATGGAGTGAGGAACTACATGAACGAAGGTGGTGCTGGTTGGGAGGAGGGGCGTCGACTGACTGGGGACAGAGGTGCATGGGGGCGGTTCGTTCGTGGCCACCCCTTCGGGGATCACGGCGTCGGGCAATAGATAGATAGATAGAAGAATACTATGTGGTTGTTTTTATTATCTGCTTTTCTAGAGTTATGATATGATTACGAATGTCCCCCTCCAGCCTTAGAAATCAGGCATGTTCGTCAATGATGGAGGGGCCACTAATAAATTATAGGTTTGACTCCTGTAAGGAGATAAAGAAAACCTAATATTTAGTAGTGGCCCCGTAATCATTGACGACTGGGGCCCTCCCGACCGTCCCCTTCCCATTCGTTGATGTATTGAGGATTTTGGTTTACTTGATATGTCAGTGAAGGAGAAATGACGCCTGAATCAGCGTCTGGTCAGAGATCCACACAAGTACATCCACGATATGATGGAAAGCTTATTAGATAGTTATTCTTATTTTCTTTTTGTTTTTATTATTTACGAAGTTTTTTCGTAGTGAGAACCCAATTCATAATGACTGAAGCCATGAGTGAGGTCGCGTGCGCTCATGATGAAGGCTCCTCAGTTTTTTAAATGCTCTGCGCGGTAGATTCAAACTACGGCGGATTAGTGTTTGAAGAGGATGCCTTATGTAATAGGCATGTTCGTCAATGATTACGGGGCCACTACTAAATATTAGGTTTTCTTTATCTCCTTACAGGAGTCAAACCTATAATATAATAAGTGACATTCATATGATTAGAACCTATAGAAATATATAAATCAGTGAAAAAAGACAATAAATTGTATATAAAACGTTTACAAAGCATATAACTAAGTGAAAGTGACACAAGACCTAATATTTGATGGCCAAAGTATAATAAACACCCATGATAACGAATAATCAGTGCCTAATATAACAATAACCTACCTCAATTACTAATAAAATGTACCGTATCGAGTGAAAATGAGCATTATCAGTGACAGTGACACTCTCTAAAGCATATTTATCAAAGTGAAAGTGACACAAGACCCAATACTTGATGGCCAAAGTATAATAAACACCTGTGATAACGAATAATCAGTGCCTAATATAACAATAACCTACCTCAATTACTAATAAAATGTACGGTATCGAGTGAAAATGAGCAATATTAGTGACAGTGATACCCTAATAAACGTACTGTACTTTATATAATTGGCCTCAAAATAACTATAAAAATATCAAATAAACATCACATTCTCAATATCAAACACTAAAATCGTCTAAGGGAGATAAGCACTTTGGCGCGACGAGCGGCTAGGTGCATGGTAGCCGTGGCCGGGGCTACGCATCCGAACGCGTGAAGAATTTGCCGCCGAAAAGCACTCGTCTTCCCGCGCTCACCATTATGCAACCAGTGGGGCTAGAGACCTCTACTCAACGGCATTCTACAGAGGAAGGTTTGTGGGACATTTTACTTTTTTATTCATAACATTACATGCCATATTCATTGAATTACAGAGGAGTTAACATAGCCCAAAGATCGTCAAAACCCCCGGTACCGCAGCACAGTCGCGAGCTAGAGTGCCCGGGGCTGGAGGGTTAATCAAGGAAGAAAGCAAAATCTATAGGACTGAAAAGTTAGGACTGTCTGGAGCCATGTTTTAGGTTGACGAGGACTATTCAAAGAAAATGACCTCGTACCGAAGCTCGCTTGTCCTAGTAACAACTTGTTGGAACTTGTCGTGTACTGAGATATGCCAAAAAAGGCTTCTGTCAGGATGAAAAACGTCTTCCACTACGTGGCAGATACGTAAACCTGATTTGAATCCCTTATCGACTTACGTGTGAACGGAGTGAACCCGGTGAGATTGGACTACGCCCGGGTTAAGTGGACCAGTAACACACTACGGCACGAGGAGTCTTTGTACTTGGTATGTCAGAGTCAACCCTGAAGGGACGTTCCTACTTTCCACTACATGTGCTAAAGTCTGGTGACACGTCCGAGGGAGCACCGTTATAAAACAGGGTGCGTACGGCGGAACGAACATTTCAAAACACATTATCGGATCACGGATCAAAATAACGTTTTAGACTGTGAGATTGAGTCTGGATGAACCGGACAAAATTATCTCAACGTAGGTGACTCTTACGGCTAAATCTGAAATTTTAGTGGAGGGCTTAGTAAGTTTATGACTTCTCCTTTACCGGGAAGACAGTCAGTTAAAATCTACTAGGCCATAACCAGTCTGCCCGAATTCCTGTCCTAAAAGATTCGATGGTAAGATGGGGACGAACGAAACGACCTGTGACTGTTATAGTGTCCGAGGCAGTCAGAGTCCGATTCAACGGGGCTACACTTAATCTACTCAAGGGTATAAATCCATATCCGCCGGTAAGATAGACATTTGTAGACAGCGCCAGCTCAACTTCTACCGCTGGGGAACGAGCCCTATGTGGTGTGAAAAATTAGTAAAGATTACAGTAGTCCCGACTGGCACTTGTACTATTTTTTGGCGCATGAGCCGGAAACAGATAGTAGTCGCCTCACCTGACCGCTCGTCCGGTGGGGTTATTTACGGCTTGTGCCGTCCTATATCAATTCTGTTCTATGAACCCGAAATTCTTTTGCCGTAAAGCGAAAAATTCCTTGGTTTATCCTACCCGGCGTTATGGGCTTATCCTGCAAAACGTGGCGTATGTAGGTAAATTATGGGGAGACATATTGGTTAGGAAAGCCTGGTTAATGCCTTAGTCGATCGTCTGTACTCCTTTATTAAAAAGAGATGTCATTCGAAACTCGGGAATAGATGCGATGTAAATCGCCCATTCTTACGTGTTGGTTTGACCGAGAGATAGTGAACCCCCGGCGAGCCACCTCCCTAGAGTTTATTTTGGGTAAAGTACCCACAATTTATCCAGTCTAGCTTTCCCAACCATGTCTATGTAACCTTCCTTGTGCCATACCCATCCACAGGAGAAGGGAAGAAACTGAAGCTAGAGGTCACTGAGTCGCTAACCTGTGCTCGTGACCTGAGTCATAAACCTGCCTCACTGAGTTTAGGATGTAACTACTTAACCCGCTGAGTCCCAGGCAATTTAAAATAAATGTACCACCCAGGACCGGCAGGTTTTGATTTTTTTTTCTTTTCCAGAAAACACCAGGAATGGGTTAGGAATGAAGGAAAACCCACAAAAAACCGATCCCCTAGGTCATTAACCCTCGGGACCCAGGCTGCCTGTTAGAAGGACGGTCGCCCGTACCCGGGCGAAATGGACGAAAAACGTCTAGGCCTAGGCTACCGTATCTTTGTTATTTTAACTGCTAGAAATCCCACGCATCCCTAAACGTAGTGCGGTTTCCAATCTGTAAACTGGCGTTGAGTAGAGCTCTCTAAGTCAATTGGTTCAGTTGTGATGACGATTTTAGTGGAGAGCATTTTCAGGCGATGTTAGCAATACGACGATCTTTTCACTAATGAAACTACGACATACAGACGTACAATAACAAACGAGTCTTCTCCTTGTTTTCGGAGGTGCGGTGACGAAGCGACCGACTTTGTTTACATTCGTCCGACGCACGGCGTTCGGATCAAGCTTGCAAGGCTTGCAAGCTTACTGTCTGTCAGAAGGACGCCCGGGTACCTTGCCCTTCTGCAGCGGTGTCCTTCCACAAGGACGCCCGGGTAGGAAGGGTTAAGGGGTCCTACGGTGCGCCCGAAAGTCGGATTTACAAGAGGGGAAATATGTAGGCAAAAACACCCAAAAACAGGTTTTTGCGCGCTCACGCGCACGCGGTTGGACTTTGAGAGTTTTCAACCATCGGCATTGTTGTTTGGGATACTTACACAGTTCCCATACAAATCTGAGCCCTCTAGGTGCCATAGGACCAGAGTAATTAACAGTGACGCATACGTATGCGTCGCTGGGGTTTAGCGTTACAAACATTTTGGACGCAAACAGTGCGTCGCTGGGGTTCTGTGGGTTAACCCCGCCAAACGGGAGCGAACGCTCCTGTCGGGACGTGACCCATTAAATTCCGGCACTCCCGTGGAGTCTAGTGGCTGGAAAAAGGGGTAGTTCACAAAAGGGGTGCCCAAATGACTGAAAGTTAGACAAGAACTTGTTACTATACCCCGCCGTTACTAGTTAATTAAAGAAAATTAGTTATAGCCACTGCTACTCTATCTCTCCGCTGGACCTGCATAGATTTTCAATTCTTTGAACCGCTTACCTAAGTTACCTGTGACAAAGTGTCACTGGCCCATTATTACCTTAGCACTTTACTATCCGATAGTATAACCGCGTTGGGTTGCGCCCGGGCGACTGGCACTCTTGCTAGCCTCTACTAGTCTTGATAATTGAATCAGCTAGTATATCAGCAGTAGACTGATGCGCTGGGTGCTAGAAGTCCTGCCGCGTGAGGCTAAAGGTCTGGGCGAGTTCACTCAGCGGACCTAGATTACTCCCCCGGAAAGTAATCTCTGCCGAGAGGTTAGTGGTACAGTACTCCACGCTGGGAAAACTGGTGCCTTTCTAGTCTGCAAGACGAGAGGATGGCAGCATTACCCAGAAACTAAAGGGCGAGTACAAACTCTACGATAGAGATCCTTCCCGCCGGACAAAGCATGGCCGCCGGGAAAGGGCTGTAGTTTAGAGGGTTAGTTGGAAGATACCCGACTCTATGATAAAGATCCTTCCCGCCGGACTAAGCATGGCCGCCGGGAAAGGGGTGTAGTATAGAGGGTTAGTTGGAAGATACCCGTCCGTCTTGTCCAGCGGGGACAATGGCCTCGATGCTCAGAAAGTTGCCCGGCGGGGAAAAACCAACCGGAAAAACGTCTACACACAAAGAATGACCAACCGACCACCCACAACACAGGACGTCACTCGTCCCTCAAAACATGTGACTGAGACATGGAAAGAGGGAGCCCAAGGGGCGACACACATATAATTGTAATCACAAAAATAATATAGTACCCCTAGCCATTAAGGAGACCCCTACTGAGGCTGGCCACGAGGCTTGTAGAATCATCATCTTGGAAGAAACTTACCTTTAGCCCACTCAGGAGACCCTTACTGAAGCTGGCCACGAAGCTCGTAGAATCATCATCTTGATAGAAACTCACCCCTGAAGACCCAGTCATAGCACGAGGAGAATAGGCCCACGAGAGGGACCCGCACGCAGACTCGGACGCTAGAAGGTTCCGCACCTCGTGTGGCAACCCTTAGACTAGCGCGTCTGCTAAAAAACAAAATATGCAATTACAGTCAGCCCCCCCAATACGCGAGAATAGGGGCGACAGGAGGCATCGCGTATTGGGAATCCGCGTATTGTGGACCTAACTTTAAATAGGAATAATTAGATATGGGTGACATCTCTCAATTATGGCCTATTTTCAAAAATTTTGGCCTTATTTTCGACATTTTTGGCTCTACAGTACAGTCTATATCTTATATATAATAAGAACAATGAATAAAAATATGAAACCTTACCTTAAAATTAGTAGAAGATAGGCTAGGACTAGGACTAGGACCGTAGGACTTCACGATTTTCTCCAACTTCTCCCTCCCTGACCAAATCGTACGAACAGTTTACTCTGACAAGCCTATTGCACAGTTTCCTTCTCCTTTTTTCTTGCTATCCAACACTTCCACCTTCATTTTGTGTGTTAATCTTCTTATATTGGCGTGGCATGGCGAAAAAAGTGGCAGGCACTACAAACGTTTGGTCACTCCGCACGGCTATGACGCTTGAGCGGGACTGTGGGAGGGAGGGAGGGAGGGTAAGCGGGAGGGAAGGCAGGCGTATGCCCGTCTTCTTCTTTTTTCAGAGCTACTCCTGGGCCTCGCGAAACGTAGACGTGCTCGCGTATCAAGCGGGAATAGCGGATTTGGCCCCTTCTTAGCTCTCGATTCGTGTATTGTGGTACCACCTCGCGTAATTAATGTTTAATTAATTAATGTTATTTTCGAGGGGTCACTCGTGTATTAGGGTTTTCGCGAATTGTGGAATCGCGTATTGGGGGGGCTGACTGTACTGTACTTCATAGCGACGGCCTGAAGCATTATTTCTTCCGAAGATAGTAGCCTCCTAACTAGTTATTAAGAGCAACAGCTAAGGCGTATAGAAACAACAACAAAAAACATGTGAGGCGCTGATCCTGGAGGACTCGTAGGCGCCTGAACAATAGTACCCTATTTTAACACTCCCTGCGGGCATACCAATGGGGCAACCTGTGCTAGCTAATCTAAACCCTGTTCAATACAACTCAGATATATACAAATGAGTAAGGACTCACTAGAAGCGAGCGAACGAAGAATGTGGCGGAGCGCAGGCGGCACACGTCCAGCCCGGTTGCCCGCGGGGAGAGGAAGGAAGTATGGCAGCGTCAGGGAATCCCACACAAGAAATCCACGTGATGGAAAGCTATAGCATAACAATTATTAAGTATCTATCTATCTATCTATTGCCCGACGCCGTGATCCCCGAAGGGGTGGCCACGAACGAACCGCCCCCATTCACCTCTGTCCCTAGTCAGTCGACGTCCCTCCCCCCAACCAGCACCGCCTTCGTTCATATACTTCCTCACTCCATCCTTCCACCTCTCTTTCAGTCTACCTCTCCCTCTCTGTCCCTCCACCTTGCTCTCGTACACCCTCTTAGTCATTCTCTCGCTTTCCATACGTTCCATATGGCCGAACCATCTCAAGTTGTTCCTTTTCACACTCTCCAGCACATCCACCTCCACACCACACCTCCTTCTTACTTCCTCATTAGTCTGTCTATCCCTCCATGTAACTCCGCACGCACTTCTTAAGTAATTCATTTCCACTGCTCTCACTCTTGGTCCGAGTCTCTCAACCAACGTCCATGCTTCGCTTCCGTAAGTCAGTGTCGGGATTACCACACTGTCATGCAAGGACTTCTTCACTTCCATACTGACCACCCTATTTCTTGTTACTGCTTTCAGCGTTCCTACAACCCTCTTCCCCCGTTGTACCCTCTCCCGCACTTCTTCATCCATAGTCCCATCTTTACTCAACACACTGCCCAGATACTTAAAAGAGTTGACGATCTCCATAGCCTGACCGTTCAGCTTCACCTCACACTCTGTGACTTCACCCCTTTCGAAGACCATAACCTTGCTCTTCCCCGCATTTACCTTCAAATTCCGTTTTTCGCACACTGTTCCAAACTCATTTACCAGACCCTGCAACTCTCATGCATTATCACTCATCAGAACTGTATCATCCGCAAACAGCAGTATAGGTAGCTTCCACTCAATTCCCTCCCTTTTCAGCGATACACCAACATCCACTGCTCTTGATACTATTTCTTTCATGACTCCATCTATATATACAGTAAACAACCATGGGGACATCACACACCCCTGTTTCAAACCAACATTCAGGTCAAAGAACTCGCTCTGCTCACTCTCCACACGTACTGCCGCCTTTGCAACCTCATACATGCATACACTGCTTTCAGCAACTTGCCATCTACTCCGTATATTCTAAGTACTTTCCACAAACCTTCTCTATCCACTCTGTCATAGGCCTTCTCCAAGTCCATAAAGGCAACATACACCTTTTGTTTCTTCTCCAGATATTTCTCCACAACACAATTCAGGGTAAAAATCTGATCTACACATCCTCTTCCTAAAACCTCCCTGCTCGTCGCCTATCCATTTCTCCGTTCTCACTCTCACTCTCTCAATCACTACCCTACTGTATACCTTCCCTACTACGCTTAGAAGACATATTCCTCGGTGGTTACCACACACTCCTCTTTCCCCTTTGCCCTTATATAGGGGGACTATTATGCCAGTCTTCCAGTCATCGGGTGCACTCCCCTTCTCCCATGCTAGTTTGCACATTTTCCATACCCATTCGATCACTATCTCACCACCATACCTCAACATTTCCCCACACACTCCATCTGTTCCTGGTGCTTTCCCCAACTTCACTCTTTTCATGGCTTCCTACACTTCTGACCTTCTCACCCGCCGGCTTTAGCACCGCCAACAGCTGCGCATCGCCACTGAGAAAACTTGATCCTAATTTGAGTATTTCATATCCCAATTCCCTTTATTCATTGCATGAACAGTAGTTAAGTGCTTGTTTAACCTCCACATAGTTCTGTAGTTACCGTGCATGTTATTTTATTGCTTTTCTGACTGATAAACATTGTTGTTTACATTTGTTATCCTAGCTTGTAGCAGACGACGCACGTGCACCTCTAATCGACCTAGCATTGTATTTTCTTATTAACTCTAGTAGTTATCGTATTCAGTATCCTACTGTACCTATATATATCTGTAATTTTAGTTGTTGCTTGCATGATCTTGTAGTAACCTTTGACTGATAACTTTGTTTATCTAAATATAATCCTGCTTGACTAGCCTACAGTGACATCAGCACCATCTGTTGATACAGTATATTAACCCCTTGTGTGCAGTTACACTTTATTTTTATATAATCTCTATTTGGTGAATTGTATATTTAGTTACATATTCTATTATATATATATATATATATATATATATATATATATATATATATATATATATATTTGTTTTGCTTTTTTAGGTAGGTTATCACCCCTGGTAGCCTACTTCTGCATATTTCATACTTTTTTGTTTTTTGTTATTTTTGTTTTCGGTTGGTCTAGGCTATCATCCCTGGTGGCCTATTTCTGCGTACGGTACTTCAATTTTAAGTTTTCAGTTAGGCTATCACCGCTGGTGGCCTATTTCTGCGTACCGGTATTTCATCATTTTTGTTTTCGGTTATTTTTTTTTCTCGGTTAGTCTAGGCTATCATCCCTGGTGGCCTATTTCTGCGTACTTCAATTTTTAAATTTTCAGTTAGGCTATCACCGCTGGTGGCCTATTTCTGCGTACCGGTATTTCATAATTTTTGTTTTCGGTTATTTTTGTTTTCGGTTAGTCTAGGCTATCACCGCTGGTGGCCTATTTCTGCGTACCGGTATTTCATAATTTTTGTTTTTGGTTAGTCTAGGCTATCATCCCTGGTGGCCTATTTCTGCGTACTTCAATTTTTAAATTTTCAGTTAGGCTATCACCGATTGATTATGTATGTGTGGATGAACGAATGAAGAAATCTGTGATGGATGCTAGGGTGTATAGGGGTGTTGGAGGGGGTCTGTCTGATCATTATGTAGTGGTAGCTAAGGTTAGGATACAAAAGAAGTGGGTGAGGAGAGCGGGAGGGAGGCGAGAGGAGGGTGGAATGGTGAGGAGGGTGGAGAGGTTGCAGGAGGAGGAAGTCAGGGAGGAGTACAGGAGAGCAGTGGAAAGACGACTAGGTGGGTTCGACCTGGAAGTTATGGAGGAAGTGGAGGAGATGAGCAAGGTGTTTAAGGATGAGATCTGTGCAGCATGTGAGGAGGTGTGTGGAGTGAGGAGAAGAGGGAGGGGAGTGAAAGGTACAGCATGGTGGACAGAAGAGGTAAGAATAGCTGTGGAAGAAAAGAAGAAAGCATATAGAGAGTGGTTGGGTAGTAGAGGGAATGAACATTCCGAGAGACAGAAACGAGCGAGGTACGTGGAGAGTAAGAGGGTGGTGAAGAGAGTAGTGAAGGAAAGTAAGAGTAGAGTAGATGAGGAATTTGGAAGGAATCTGAGTGTAAAATGGAGGGAGAGTAAGAAACTGTTCTGGAAAGAAGTCAAGAAAGTTAGGGAAGGTAGCAAGGGAAACAGTAAGGATGTGAAAGATAAGAATGGGAGAATGCTAGCCGAGAAGCAAGAGAGAGTCGAAAGATGGAGGGAGTACTTCAGTGAGTTGCTAAATGAAAGGAATGAAGAGCCAGCAAACATAGCTGGATATGGTATGGGAGGGAGAAGAAGAGAAGTAGTGGAGGAGGAGGTGGGGATCAGGAGGTCAGAAGTGTGGGAAGCCATGAAAAGAGTGAAGTTGGGGAAAGCACCAGGAACAGATGGAGTGTGTGGGGAAATGTTGAGGTATGGTGGTGAGATAGTGATAGAATGGTTATGGAAAATGTGCAAACTAGCATGGGAGAAGGGGAGTGCACTCGATGACTGGAAGACTGGCATAATAGTCCCCCTATATAAGGGCAAAGGGGAAAGAGGAGTGTGTGGTAACCACCGAGGAATATGTCTTCTAAGCGTAGTAGGGAAGGTATACAGTAGGGTAGTGATTGAGAGAGTGAGAGTGAGAACGGAGAAATGGATAGGCGACGAGCAGGGAGGCTTTAGGAAGGGAAGAGGATGTGTAGATCAGATTTTTACCCTGAATTGTGTTGTGGAGAAGTATCTGGAGAAGAAACAAAAGGTGTATGTTGCCTTTATGGACTTTGAGAAGGCCTATGACAGAGTGGATAGAGCAGGTTTGTGGAAAGTACTTAGAATATACGGAGTAGAGGGCAAGTTGCTGAAAGCAGTGAAGAGCATGTATGAGGGTGCAAAGGCGGCAGTACGTGTGGAGAGTGAGCAGAGCGAGTTCTTTGACCTGAATGTTGGTTTGAAACAGGGGTGTGTGATGTCCCCGTGGTTGTTTACTGTATATATGGATGGAGTTATGAAAGAAATACTATCAAGAGCAGTGGATGTTGGTGTATTGCTGAAAAGGGAGGGAATTGAGTGGAAGCTACCTATACTGCTGTTTGCGGATGATACAGTTCTGATGAGTGATAATGAATGGGAGTTGCAGGGTCTGGTAAATGAGTTTGGAACAGTGTGCGAAAAACGGAATTTGAAGGTAAATACGGGGAAGAGCAAGGTTATGGTCTTACGAAAGGGGTGAAGTCACAGAGTGTGAGGTGAAGCTGAACGGTCAGGCTATGGAGATCGTCAACTCTTCTAAGTATCTGGGCAGTGTGTTGAGTAAAGATGGGACTATGGATGAAGAGGTGCGGGAGAGGGTACAACAGGGGAAGAGGGTTGTAGGAACGCTAAAAGCAGTAACAAGAAATAGGGTGGTCAGTATGGAAGTGAAGAAGTCCTTGCATGACAGTGTGGTAATCCCGACACTGACTTACGGAAGCGAATCATGGACGTTGGTTGAGAGACTCAGACCAAGAGTGAGAGCAGTGGAAATGAATTACTTAAGGAGTGCGTGCGGAAGTACATGGAGGGATAGACAGACTAATGAGGAAGTAAGAAGGAGGTGTGGTGTGGAGGTAGATGTGCTGGAAAGTGTGAAAAGGAACAACTTGAGATGGTTCGGCCATATGGAACGTATGGAAAGCGAGAGAATGACTAAGAGGGTGTACGAGAGCGAGGTGGAGGGACAGAGGGGGAGAGGTAGACCGAATATGAGGTGGAAGGATGGAGTGAGGAACTACATGAATGAAGGCGGTGCTGGTTGGGGGGAGGGGCGTCGACTGACTGGGGACAGAGGTGCATGGGGGCGGTTTGTTCGTGGCCACCCCTTCGGGGATCACGGCGTCAGGCAATAGATAGATAGATAGATATAGCTATCACCGCTGGTGGCCTATTTCTGCGTACCGGTATTTCATAATTTTTGTTTTCGGTTAGGATAGGCTATAACCCCTGGTGGCCTATTTCTTTTTAAATAAACATAAAATTGTTTTCGGTTCGGCTATCACTGCGTATTCAAATTTAATTTTGTTTTGTTTTAATTTTTGGTTAGGCTATCACCGCTGATAACCTATTTGTGTGTATTTCAACATTTTTGTTTTCGGTTAGGCCTAGTTAACCCTCCAGCCCCGGGGGCTATAGCTTATGACTGTACTCCTGTACCGGGGGTTTTGAGGATTTTTTACCTATGTTAACTACTCTGTAAAAGAATGAATATTGCATGTAATGTTGTGAATAAAAAAAAATAATGTTCCACAAACCTTCCTCTGTCGAATGGCGTTTAGTAGAGGTCTCTAGCCCCTCTGGTTGCATAATGGTGAGCGCGGGAAGACGAGTGCTTTTTTTATGCGGGAATTTCCTCACGCGTCCGAAAGCGTCGGCCCGCCCTGGCTACGACGCACCTAGCCGCTCGCCGCGCCAAAGTATTTATCTCCCTTAGACGATTTTAGTGTTTGATATTGAGAATGTGATGTTTGTTTTGATATTTTCTAGTTATTTTGAGGCCAATTATATAAAATATGTTTATTAGGGTATCAATTTCACTGATATTGGTAATTTTCACTCGATACCGTACATTTTATTAGTAATTGAGGTAGGTTATTGTTGTATTAGGCACTTATTATTCGTTATCACAGGTGTTTATTATACTTTGGCCATCAAATCTTAGGTCTTGTGTCACTTTCACTTTGACAAATATGCTTTAGAGAGTGTCACTGTCACTGATAATGCTCATTTTCACTCGATACCGTACATTTTATTAGTAATTGAGGTAGGTTATTGTTGTATTAGGCACTGATTATTCGTTATCACAGGTGTTTATTATACTTTGGCCATCAAATCTTAGGTCTTGTGTCACTTTCACTTTGACAAATATGCTTTAGAGAGT
The DNA here is from genome assembly GCA_037953745.1 of Lithodes maja. Classification (NCBI taxonomy): domain Eukaryota; kingdom Metazoa; phylum Arthropoda; class Malacostraca; order Decapoda; family Lithodidae; genus Lithodes; species Lithodes maja. Next base: position 166,509 of record JBAKBP010002271.1, read on the forward strand.
GTCACTGTCACTGATAATGCTCATTTTCACTCGATACCGTACATTTTATTAGTAATTGAGGTAGGTTATTGTTGTATTAGGCACTGATTATTCATTATCACAGGTGTTTATTATACTTTGGCCATCAAATCTTAGGTCTTGTGTCACTTTCACTTAGTTATATGATTTGTAAACGTTTTATATACAATTTATTGTGTCTTTTTTCACTGATTTATATATTTCTATAGGTTCTAATCATATGAATGTCACTTGGTATATACATATGTGTCACTTTCACATATTATTATGGTGGAATTGTATTTGTATCAATTTTCTCATAATACTTGACTTTTTTATTATAATACATTGGTTTTCTTCCACTTTTTGCCTATATATAATTATAGTGTACATATTGTCATTTTATTTGGCAATTTCAGTATGATTATTAGAACTCCTGCTTGGTGTGGTAAGCAGCGAAGCACCCTACAGCACAGAGTGCCACCTTGCACTCCACACACTCCGTGGTTGACTTTTTACCTGGGTGCGGCCTCACCCTGCTGTGGTAGCAGACATGGCACCGCTTCTGATTTGTTCTTCCTGCTGCATTCTGAGGAAAGTAACCAAGCTGGTGCCTAAGCAGGTATGGAGCAGACTGCAAGCGGTCGATAACGGCGGGCCCAGGATGTGCCACTGCCCTCTGTGGCGTAGCATACTTCTCCAGGAGCCCCGTCAACACCTGCTTTTGGAACCTCCGCAGGCTATTGAACTTCAGGGGTGGGTTCTCATTCCGAAGCCTGTATATATTATAGGCATTCAGAATTGACATGTCCACCATATGCAGAAAGAACTTTTTGTACCATCTGCACGAGGTACGCAGGCAGTCAATGAAGCCTATCTGCATGTCGGACTTGTCCACCAGCCTCATGTTGACATTGTAGTCCAGGACAGTATCGGGCTTGGTCACCCTGGCCTGGGTGCGGCGATCCACCTTGCCAGTCTCCACCATTTCCCCCTTGTGGATGGTGGTCAGGAGGTTGACCTTCCGCTGGTCGTGCCAGTGGATAGACAGAATGGGCCCCGACTTCTTCCTGAAGACATCACCTTTTTTGGTCTTTGCAGGGAAAGTTGGCATGCCCTTCCTTTTCCCTCGTACTGTGCCTACAGTCCCTGTCTTGCGCTCATGCAGGTACTGTGAGAGAGTGGGGGACGTGTAATAGTTGTCCGTGTAGAGGACGTGATTCTTATGGAAGTAGCGGTCCATCATGGCTTGCACCACTGCTCCGCCAAATCCAATGAGGGGGTCCACAAGCACGTCCCCTTCCTTCCCGCTGTACACCAGGAAGTCCAGGACATAGCCAGTTGTGCAGTCGCACAGCACAAAGAATTTTATGCCAAAGCGATGTCTTTTGGAGGGGATGTACTGCCGGAAGCTGAGTTTTCCCCGGAACAGCACAAGAGACTCGTCAATGACGACCTTGCGGAAGGGCTTGAAGTAGGAGGTGAAGCGGTCTCGCATCATCTCATACAACGTCCTAATCTTCCACAGCTTGTCTGGGCGGTGGACGTCGGTGTTGGTGACAAGATGGAGCGCTGCGAGGATATCAAGGTACCGGTCGCGAGCCATATATTTCCCGAAGGCAGGGGTTGAAATCAGATCATTGGTGATCCAATAGTCAGGCAACCTATGCTTCCTGACATGAGGCATTAGCATGGTGAGTGCCAGGAACACCATGAATTCTTGATGAGTCACTGGGGTCCACTTCCTCATATGGCCCTTGGTCACCTTGCCCAAAAAGTGTACCTGGAATTGGTGCTGCTTGTTTGTCTCTTTGACAACATAGCCTACCACCTCCTCATCAAAGAATGCCTCAAATAGTTGGTGTGGTGGAGCATTGGGGCCTGCAGGAAAATTGGGGGTAATGCCTGAACCCTCCAGTGCCTCATCAAAAGGTGGCACATCAGGGTTGTATCCATCCCCATCAACTACGTCCTGCCATTGAAAAACGTAGAATGGGTCTTGTCTACGCTGACGAGGAGCTCCAACTGGTAGCCCAGTACGCCCACGGCCAACTCGGGAGGCGCGCGCCCTAGGGCGGCGGCGAGGGCGTCGGTCAGGGCGGCGGCCAGGGTGGCGGGCAGAAAGACGGGCAGCACGAAGCCGGGCCAAGCGGGTGGGTCGAGGGTCGTCGATGTCCATATAGTCATCGTCATCGTCAGAGTGGTCATCTTGCCCTGACGGTGGACCTATGTAATCATGGCCAGAGTCTTCAGAGCGGTGCCCTTCATCATCAGTGGCCCCCACATAATCTGGCGGGGAACCAGTGATGCGTGGGCGGCGTGCGGGTGGGCGAGGTGGGGAAGGAGTGACAGGTGAGGCTGTGTCCTCCAGAGGTCCCGGGCTCCTTGGCCTGCGACGAGTCACAGAAAGCAATGATTCCGTTTCACTAGGCCCAGGTATTGGTGATGCGACCTCAAATACTTCTGCAGGAAGACATGTTGAAGGCGGGAGAGGTGGGGAGGACCGTGGGGAAAGTTGCGGGGACGTATGGCTGGGGCCGGCAGGGGTGGACGCCGCCGCGGGAGCCTCAAACAAAACTCTCTTACTTTTCTTCATTTTCTTGGTATATTTTCTACCTTTCCCCTTTTCGGCAGCAGTATGTCTCCTGTCGGGGGACCTAGGAGGCAAATAGGCCGAAAGTGGGGGGTCCTCAACCCTTGGCAATGGTGGGGGTGGTGGGGAAGAATGCGGGGCATCCGGGTCATCTTGGGTGGCGTGGGTAGATAAGGGAGACAATGGCGGTCGAGAAGGGTCACCACGCTGACCCTCACTCACAGCCTCATCCTCACCAACTATTTTAGCTTGTTCCCTAGCTGCCGCGGCCGCCTTTTCAAGTATTTTTAACTTGTAGAAATGGAGCTTGAAAGGCGATTTACCTGGGGAAGGGCTTGGAGTCGTGTCACTTATGCGAAATTTTGTTTGTGACCTTGAACTCTCCCACTCACTCACTCTCGCAAGTTCACTTTCTTGAGGTAAACCAGCTTCCTCAACAACTGGTACATCACGTACATCACCTTCATCACTCTCATCACTCTCAAATTCTTTCGCAAATCCCAGGAATTGTTCTTTATCACTCTCATGGCCATAATCACTCGACTTATAATTACTCGAGTGGTCACTCACTTCTTCATCAATCTTATGCTTGGCATCAGCTTTCTCATAAAGTCTCAAAGTCGTCTCAATACCTCCGGGAGATAACACATTTAGGCGATGGCGTCGGGGTAAGGCACGACGCACTATCAAGGGCGTCGTAGGAAGCACGATGTCGGACACGGCGGAATCACTATTTGGTGTACTGTCCATGATGGCGTCGGGGTAGATACTGTTGTTGTGGCGTCGTTGACGCCGGGTGGCGCCACCTACCGCCCAATCATCACAAAATGTGCGCGCGGCTTTCGAAAATCAAGCACGAAAGCAAGGGGCGTACATGAGGCCATCCGGGTTGCGCGGGCCGAGTATGTTATGGGCGTATATGAGGTCATCCGGGTTGGAGGGGTTAAGTAAGTGAAGCGACCTGAAGGGAGTGAAGTGTTTTTAAAGTGAGTTAAGTGTTTTTAAGTGAGTGAAGTGATCAGAAGAAAGTGATCGTCACCATGCCTCGTGCCTGTACGAACTGCGCCGGTAGGTTTGGTGCTTCCATGTTTGCTCCTGCCGATCCACAAGTCTGCCGACTCTGCCAGCAACGAGAGGATTTGACAGCAAAATTGGATGAAGCCCACAACAAGATCAACGCCCTCACCAGGAAGCTGGAATCACTCCAAGAGTTTGTAACACTCAACGTTGGAGTATCACTAACTCCAATTGTTTCAACTCCAGCATCCACCACCATCCCAACGTCATCTGCCAACAATCCAACACCTGCAGTAGACACTGCAGCAGATGCTTCTGACGAACCTGAGCCGACATCAAACCAGGACAGCCGCCCTGTTCACCTTAGTCTCTCCCCCACTCCTCGTGCAAGAAGCCTGTGTTACGACTGGGGTTCAAATATATCAGGGCTCTTATTCATTGGACTAGTAATGGCATAAATGTTACAACGGAAAGCGCTAGCTCCAACCTCTGAAGTATATTCCCAGTGAACAAAGAACACAAATACTCTACAGAGTTCTATATGCAATAATAGGCTATCAAACTCTCAATAAATGTGCGTCTACTCTAGGCTTAATGTTATGTGAAAACAGCCTATTACTACCTATAACCGACGGTGCTTGGTTATGGTATGCAAAGTAAGGTGGTAAGAGAAGTTACAGCTTACGTTACTTTAACCCTCCAGCCCCGGGGGCTATAGCTTATGACTGTACTCCTGTACCGGGGGTTTTGAGGATTTTTTACCTATGTTAACTACTCTGTAAAAGAATGAATATTGCATGTAATGTTGTGAATAAAAAAAAATAATGTTCCACAAACCTTCCTCTGTCGAATGGCGTTTAGTAGAGGTCTCTAGCCCCTCTGGTTGCATAATGGTGAGCGCGGGAAGACGAGTGCTTTTTTATGCGGGAATTTCCTCACGCGTCCGAAAGCGTCGGCCCGCCCTGGCTACGACGCACCTAGCCGTTCGCCGCGCCAAAGTATTTATCTCCCTTAGACGATTTTAGTGTTTGATATTGAGAATGTGATGTTTGTTTTGATATTTTCTAGTTATTTTGAGGCCAATTATATAAAATATGTTTATTAGGGTATCAATTTCACTGATATTGGTAATTTTCACTCGATACCGTACATTTTATTAGTAATTGAGGTAGGTTATTGTTGTATTAGGCACTTATTATTCGTTATCACAGGTGTTTATTATACTTTGGCCATCAAATCTTAGGTCTTGTGTCACTTTCACTTTGACAAATATGCTTTAGAGAGTGTCACTGTCACTGATAATGCTCATTTTCACTCGATACCGTACATTTTATTAGTAATTGAGGTAGGTTATTGTTGTATTAGGCACTGATTATTCGTTATCACAGGTGTTTATTATACTTTGGCCATCAAATCTTAGGTCTTGTGTCACTTTCACTTTGACAAATATGCTTTAGAGAGTGTCACTGTCACTGATAATGCTCATTTTCACTCGATACCGTACATTTTATTAGTAATTGAGGTAGGTTATTGTTGTATTAGGCACTGATTATTCATTATCACAGGTGTTTATTATACTTTGGCCATCAAATCTTAGGTCTTGTGTCACTTTCACTTAGTTATATGATTTGTAAACGTTTTATATACAATTTATTGTGTCTTTTTTCACTGATTTATATATTTCTATAGGTTCTAATCATATGAATGTCACTTGGTATATACATATGTGTCACTTTCACATATTATTATGGTGGAATTGTATTTGTATCAATTTTCTCATAATACTTGACTTTTTTATTATAATACATTGGTTTTCTTCCACTTTTTGCCTATATATAATTATAGTGTACATATTGTCATTTTATTTGGCAATTTCAGTATGATTATTAGAACTCCTGCTTGGTGTGGTAAGCAGCGAAGCACCCTACAGCACAGAGTGCCACCTTGCACTCCACACACTCCGTGGTTGACTTTTTACCTGGGTGCGGCCTCACCCTGCTGTGGTAGCAGACATGGCACCGCTTCTGATTTGTTCTTCCTGCTGCATTCTGAGGAAAGTAACCAAGCTGGTGCCTAAGCAGGTATGGAGCAGACTGCAAGCGGTCGATAACGGCGGGCCCAGGATGTGCCACTGCCCTCTGTGGCGTAGCATACTTCTCCAGGAGCCCCGTCAACACCTGCTTTTGGAACCTCCGCAGGCTATTGAACTTCAGGGGTGGGTTCTCATTCCGAAGCCTGTATATATTATAGGCATTCAGAATTGACATGTCCACCATATGCAGAAAGAACTTTTTGTACCATCTGCACGAGGTACGCAGGCAGTCAATGAAGCCTATCTGCATGTCGGACTTGTCCACCAGCCTCATGTTGACATTGTAGTCCAGGACAGTATCGGGCTTGGTCACCCTGGCCTGGGTGCGGCGATCCACCTTGCCAGTCTCCACCATTTCCCCCTTGTGGATGGTGGTCAGGAGGTTGACCTTCCGCTGGTCGTGCCAGTGGATAGCCAGAATGGGCCCCGACTTCTTCCTGAAGACATCACCTTTTTTGGTCTTTGCAGGGAAAGTTGGCATGCCCTTCCTTTTCCCTCGTACTGTGCCTACAGTCCCTGTCTTGCGCTCATGCAGGTACTGTGAGAGAGTGGGGGACGTGTAATAGTTGTCCGTGTAGAGGACGTGATTCTTATGGAAGTAGCGGTCCATCATGGCTTGCACCACTGCTCCGCCAAATCCAATGAGGGGGTCCACAAGCACGTCCCCTTCCTTCCCGCTGTACACCAGGAAGTCCAGGACATAGCCAGTTGTGCAGTCGCACAGCACAAAGAATTTTATGCCAAAGCGATGTCTTTTGGAGGGGATGTACTGCCGGAAGCTGAGTTTTCCCCGGAACAGCACAAGAGACTCGTCAATGACGACCTTGCGGAAGGGCTTGAAGTAGGAGGTGAAGCGGTCTCGCATCATCTCATACAACGTCCTAATCTTCCACAGCTTGTCTGGGCGGTGGACGTCGGTGTTGGTGACAAGATGGAGCGCTGCGAGGATATCAAGGTACCGGTCGCGAGCCATATATTTCCCGAAGGCAGGGGTTGAAATCAGATCATTGGTGATCCAATAGTCAGGCAACCTATGCTTCCTGACATGAGGCATTAGCATGGTGAGTGCCAGGAACACCATGAATTCTTGATGAGTCACTGGGGTCCACTTCCTCATATGGCCCTTGGTCACCTTGCCCAAAAAGTGTACCTGGAATTGGTGCTGCTTGTTTGTCTCTTTGACAACATAGCCTACCACCTCCTCATCAAAGAATGCCTCAAATAGTTGGTGTGGTGGAGCATTGGGGCCTGCAGGAAAATTGGGGGTAATGCCTGAACCCTCCAGTGCCTCATCAAAAGGTGGCACATCAGGGTTGTATCCATCCCCATCAACTACGTCCTGCCATTGAAAAACGTAGAATGGGTCTTGTCTACGCTGACGAGGAGCTCCAACTGGTAGCCCAGTACGCCCACGGCCAACTCGGGAGGCGCGCGCCCTAGGGCGGCGGCGAGGGCGTCGGTCAGGGCGGCGGCCAGGGCGGCGGGCAGAAAGACGGGCAGCACGAAGCCGGGCCAAGCGGGTGGGTCGAGGGTCGTCGATGTCCATATAGTCATCGTCATCGTCAGAGTGGTCATCTTGCCCTGACGGTGGACCTATGTAATCATGGCCAGAGTCTTCAGAGCGGTGCCCTTCATCATCAGTGGCCCCCACATAATCTGGCGGGGAACCAGTGATGCGTGGGCGGCGTGCGGGTGGGCGAGGTGGGGAAGGAGTGACAGGTGAGGCTGTGTCCTCCAGAGGTCCCGGGCTCCTTGGCCTGCGACGAGTCACAGAAAGCAATGATTCCGTTTCACTAGGCCCAGGTATTGGTGATGCGACCTCAAATACTTCTGCAGGAAGACATGTTGAAGGCGGGAGAGGTGGGGAGGACCGTGGGGAAAGTTGCGGGGACGTATGGCTGGGGCCGGCAGGGGTGGACGCCGCCGCGGGAGCCTCAAACAAAACTCTCTTACTTTTCTTCATTTTCTTGGTATATTTTCTACCTTTCCCCTTTTCGGCAGCAGTATGTCTCCTGTCGGGGGACCTAGGAGGCAAATAGGCCGAAAGTGGGGGGTCCTCAACCCTTGGCAATGGTGGGGGTGGTGGGGAAGAATGCGGGGCATCCGGGTCATCTTGGGTGGCGTGGGTAGATAAGGGAGACAATGGCGGTCGAGAAGGGTCACCACGCTGACCCTCACTCACAGCCTCATCCTCACCAACTATTTTAGCTTGTTCCCTAGCTGCCGCGGCCGCCTTTTCAAGTATTTTTAACTTGTAGAAATGGAGCTTGAAAGGCGATTTACCTGGGGAAGGGCTTGGAGTCGTGTCACTTATGCGAAATTTTGTTTGTGACCTTGAACTCTCCCACTCACTCACTCTCGCAAGTTCACTTTCTTGAGGTAAACCAGCTTCCTCAACAACTGGTACATCACGTACATCACCTTCATCACTCTCATCACTCTCAAATTCTTTCGCAAATCCCAGGAATTGTTCTTTATCACTCTCATGGCCATAATCACTCGACTTATAATTACTCGAGTGGTCACTCACTTCTTCATCAATCTTATGCTTGGCATCAGCTTTCTCATAAAGTCTCAAAGTCGTCTCAATACCTCCGGGAGATAACACATTTAGGCGATGGCGTCGGGGTAAGGCACGACGCACTATCAAGGGCGTCGTAGGAAGCACGATGTCGGACACGGCGGAATCACTATTTGGTGTACTGTCCATGATGGCGTCGGGGTAGATACTGTTGTTGTGGCGTCGTTGACGCCGGGTGGCGCCACCTACCGCCCAATCATCACAAAATGTGCGCGCGGCTTTCGAAAATCAAGCACGAAAGCAAGGGGCGTACATGAGGCCATCCGGGTTGCGCGGGCCGAGTATGTTATGGGCGTATATGAGGTCATCCGGGTTGGAGGGGTTAAAGAGCGTTCCGTGAGTTCGAAAATAACAAATTTAAAGGTTTTCTATGCAAACGCTCGTAGCATACGCAATAAATTTTCAGATTTAGAGGAGCTAGTGTTTACAGAAAATGATGATGTGATTGGCATAACAGAATCTTGGCTCAATACAGAAGATAGAGACTTTTTAGCAGAGTATTCACTTCCCGGTTATGTAATGTTTGAGAAAAGCCGAATAAATCGAAATGGAGGTGGCGTTTTACTTTATATCAAAGAAAGTCTTAACCCTACCCTCTTGTCAAAACCTCAAATTGTGAACGTCGACGCATCTTTTGTGCAAATAAAGAATAATAAAGGTACAAAAATAATACTTGCATTAATATACAGACCTCCAGCTCAATCAGTGCAAACTGACCGAGAAATTTACGAACAAATTGCAGATGTAAGTAACTCACAAGATACCGTAATTTTTGGCGACTTTAATTTACCTGTGACCAAGTGGGGCGATACTCTTGCTTCACACTCCGGACATGACTTGTATACGAACTTGCAAGAGAGTTCGCTTTATCAATTTGTTCGAACGCCGACCCGTGGTAATAACGTTCTTGACATTGTACTTGCAACAAAAGAAGAATTAATAGAGAATTTGAATGTTGGTGATGAATTCAGTAACAGCGACCATCGTACGATAACTTTCACTTTAAAGTTTACTAGTAACGAACCAAATAGTAGCATCGAAAAAGTCCCTAATTTCAAGAAAGCAAACTTCCATAAACTTAGAGCTATGTTTAAAGAAACTGACTGGAGCTTTTTAATTAACAATAACGACATAAATACATCTTGGAAGTTATTCGAAACCACTTACCTAAAAGCAGTGCAAGACTGCATACCATCGAAAATACGGCGTCCAGGCCATAATAATAAGCCCAAATGGTGGAATAAAGATATTTCAAACTGCCTGCTTGCTAAAAAAAAATTGCTAATGATAGATTAAAATCCTCACAAAATGACGAAGAACGGGTGAAATTTGTAGAGCTACGATGCAAAGCCAAAAAGTTAATTAAGCAAAGTAAAAAGACATTAGAGTTACATATTGCGAATCAAAGTAAAACAAACCCGAAAGAATTCTATAGTTATATCAGAAAGAAAAAAGTAGTTACTTCAACTGTTGGACCGTTAGTCGATGAAAATGGAGAATACACCAAAGACGAAGTACAAATGAGTAATGCCCTCAATACTTCTTTGCATCAGTTTTTACAACAGAAGACCTCAGTGATATCCCTACACCATCGTCGATTCAGATTGATAATTCAGATGTTCTAAGCAATATCACCGTTACAGAGAGAGAAGTATTGAATTGTTTAGATAAACTCAAGGTAAATAAAACGCCTGGACCTGATACAATCTCGCCTAGAGTTCTAAAGGAAGCTAAGGATGAGCTCTCCAAACCACTGACATTACTATTCAATAAATCCTTGCAGTCTGGAACTATGCCTGATCAGTGGAAGCTAGCCAACGTAACACCGATATTCAAAAAAGGCAGCAAATCCCTACCCAGTAACTATCGTCCAATTAGCTTAACCTCAGTTGTATGTAAAATGCTAGAAACGGTCATACGAGACAGACTCGTAAATCACTTAGAGGAAAATAACATACTTAAAGATACTCAAGACGGCTTTCGTAAAAAACGTTCCTGTTTAACAAACCTCTTAGACTTCTTCCACGATATCCTCAACCTCTACGATGAGAGTAAAGCTGTAGATATTATATACCTTGATTTTCAAAAGGCCTTTGACAAAGTTCCCCACAAACGTTTACTGCTAAAACTAAAAGCGCATGGAATACAAGACGGTGTGTTGAAATGGATAGAAAATTGGCTCAGCGACAGAAAGCAAAGAGTAGTCATAAATGGTAAGGCATCTAAATGGACCAATGTATGTAGCGGGGTACCCCAGGGATCGGTACTAGGACCAATTCTCTTTCTAATTTACATCAACGACATAGATGAGGGTCTCACCTGTACAATCTCAAAATTTGCTGACGATACAAAAATTGCAGATAGCGTACTCTCAAAAGAACAAGTTGACGATATGCAACACAATCTAGATAAATTGTCATGTTGGGCCCAAATTTGGCAAATGAGTTTCAATGCGGATAAATGTAAAGTACTACATATCGGATACCTAAATGAGAAGCAAACTATTCGATGAATGGCACTCAGCTTAAGAATGTAAACAGAGAAACCGATCTGGGAGTAACAATATCGAGTAACCTAAAACCGAGTCAACAATGTTCAGAAGTTGTTAAGAAGGCAAACAAAATAATTGGCTTTATAGGCAGGTCATTTGAGCATAAATCCAAAGAAGTTATCCTAACCCTTTACAATTCCTTAGTCTGCCCTCTTCTGGAATACTGCGTTCAATCCTGGTGCCCTTATTACCAAAAAGATATAAACAAGCTAGAACGAGTTCAATGTAGAGTTACCAAAATGATACCTAGCCTAAAGAACAAACCATACGAAGAGCGTCTTAGAGAATTAAATCTATTTCCTTTAACCCAGCGCAGATTAAGAGGTGACTTAATTCAAGTGTTCAAAATCATCAAAGGCATCGACAATATAAACTGTAGTAAGTACTTCACTATCGACCAATCTAATTACACGCGGGTATCGACCAATCTAATTACACGCGGGGAAACGGTTGCAAAATTATTGGTAAATCCTTTAACTCACACGAATCTAAGAATTTCTTCTTCAATCGAGTTGTCAACTTGTGGAATGGGCTTCCCCAAAACGTTATAGACTGCATCACCGTTGATTCATTTAAACTCCGTCTAGACAAATATCTCGCATCAAACCCGCGACTGACTGCGTTTGTAAATGAATAACTTTATTTTTATCCCCCCCTCAGTTACTAACCCATCTGTCCCCTACTAACTTCCTAATCCTGCCACGGACATTAGTTCCAGGGCAGTAATTCCCTTTTCCAATGTTCCCTTACCCACTCTAAACCACTGTTTGGACACTTGATCCTCAGTGTTTTGGAGGACAAGCAACCTAGAAGGGTCACTAGATCTGTTGTTGCTTGATTTCCTTTGTACTCCTTTGTACCTCCTGAGCCCCACCCCCTCCACTACTTCTCTTCTCCCTCCCATACCATATCCAGCTATGTTTGCTGGCTCTTCATTCCTTACATTTAGCAACTCATTGAAGTACTCCCTCCATCTTTCGACTCTCTCTTGCTTCTCGGCTAGCATTCTCCCATTCTTATCTTTCACACCCTTACTGTTTCCCTTGCTACCTTCCCTAACTTTCTTGACTTCTTTCCAGAACAGTTTCTTACTCTCCCTCCATTTTACACTCAGATTCCTTCCAAATTCCTCATCTACTCTTCTCTTACTTTCCTTCACTACTCTCTTCACCACCCTCTTACTCTCCACGTACCTCGCTCGTTTCTGTTTCTCGAAATCTTCATACCCTCTACTACCCAACCACTCTCTATATGCTTTCTTCTTTTCTTCCACAGCTATTCTTACCTCTTCTGTCCACCATGTTCTACCTTTCACTCCCCTCCCTCTTCTCCTCACTCCACACACCTCCTCACATGCTGCACAGATCTCATCCTTAAACACCTTGCTCATCTCCTCCACTTCCTCCATAACTTCCAGGTCGAACCCACCTAGTCGTCTTTCCACTGCTCTCCTGTACTCCTCCCTGACTTCCTCCTCCTGCAACCTCTCTACCCTCCTCACCATTTCACCCTCCTCTCGCCTCCCTCCAGCTCTCCTCACCCACTTCTTTTGTATCCTAACCTTAGCTACCAATACATAAGTATTAACCCGGGAGCTGCGGGGAGACTCTTAAGAGTTCCCCCGGCGGACTGCGGGAAGACTCTTGAGAGTAAGTAAAATAAAAAATCAACTTTTGACATCGAAAAAAAAAAAAAATATATTTTTATTTTTTTATTTTTTTATTTTTTTTTGGCCCCTGGGCCATGCAAAATCTCAGTCCTCTACCTCCCCTCCTTCCCCACTTTCCTCCTCTCCTTCAGTTATCACCTATTTTCCCTATTATTCCCTTATTCTGAGGTATATTTTCGTGCTAACATTAGCGAGTTGCAAGCAGGGTGTTGTCATCACTGATGGCAAGCGAGTGCAAGAGAGAGAGAGAGAGTATCGATCGACTGTGTCTCAGTGGCCTTGGGGGAAATTGGCGGGAAAGCAGATTGCCTCACCCATACATTATACAACTCGCGGGCTATATCTCCGATTTTGACCATCCAAACGCTGTTTTCACTCGTTTTATTGTTGTTTCAGGTTAATACCTTTATAATCAACCCATAATAGGCGCATATGGATAATTATTAATGCTATTAATGGTACAATGAATATTTTAGTGACGGAAACACCTCAAATACGTCAGCACAGGGGGACGTTTTCAATTACCCCCATGCGCACTTGTTAGGTTAAGTATATTAAGTATATACCGGTATATTATTAAGTATATATTTTTTTTTTATAATTTACGACGTTTTTTTCGTAGTGAGAACCCAATCATAAGACGATTCCATAAGAGAATAAGCTTTACCCTTATGGCGTGTACTCCGTTCTTCCCCGCGGTGGTAGATTCAAATTGCTGACCCGCGGGCGTTTGAATGGAGGCTATTATACTAATAGGCATATTATAGTCAATGATGGAGGGGCCACTAATAAATATAGGGTTCGGTGGAGCAGTGGTAAAGGCGATGATGGATCGCTACTTCAACAAGAACCACATACTCTACACGGACAACTATTACACGTCCCCCATCCTCACCCAGTACCTGAACAGACAGCAAACCCAGACTGTGGACACAGTACGGGGGACGAGGAAGAACATGCCGGAATTCCCCCCAAAAACCAAGAAGAACGACATCTTCCTGAAGAAACATGGTCCGATGCTGGCAATCCATTGGCACGACCAAAGGAAGGTCAACATGATCAGCACCATCCACAAGGGCAACCTGGTTGACTCTGGCAAAGTCAACCACAGGACCAGGGAGGCCATCATGAAGCCAGACGCAGTTATGGACTATAACATAAACATGCGTCTGGTTGACAAGTCAGACATGCAGGTCGGCTTCATCGACTGCCTGTGGACCTCCTGCAGGTGGTATAAGAAGTTCTTCCTGCACATGATGGATGTGTCTGTGCTGAACGCATACAACCTGTACAAGCTCATGAACCCCACAATGCCCAGGAAGTACACAAATCTTCGGAGATTCCAGAAACAGATCATTCTGGAACTCATTGGGGAATATGCCCTACCTGAGGATTCCCCACGAGCTCAACATATGCCAGGAGTTGGCACTATGGACCGCACATACGCTTCCGAACACCACAGGAAGCACAGGATCGTCGCCCTTTCAGTAGCTGCTGGTCGCAAGAGCCAGAAACGGTGCCATGTCTGCAGCCACACCACCCGAAGACCCCAGAAAGCCACCAAAATTTTGTATCAGTGCCAGGAATGTCAGGTAGGTAGCACTGTGCATCAAGCCTTGCCACGATGATTTCCACATCCTGGTAAACTTCTAAGTGGCACTGACCCTGAGAACGCGAGTGAAAGTGACACTAAAACAATAAAACACTATGTGCAAGTGAAAAAGACACTGTATTCTATAATTATTATAAGTGAAAGTGACACTAAAACAATATAACAATATTTATTAGTGGCCCCTCCATCATTGACGATTATGCCTATTACATAAGGCTACCTCTTCAAACGCCCATAAGCGCAGTTTGAAACTACCGCCGCAGAGCTCAGAGTTACCTTCATCATAAGCACACGCTAAATCACTCATGGTTCGTCTTTATGATTGGGTTCTCACTACGAAAAAACTTTGTAACAAATAAAAAATAAAAATAAAATAAGAATAACTATTCATAAGCTTTCCATATTCCGTGGATGTACTTTTGTGGATTCTTGGACCAGACGCTGGCTAGCGCATCTATCCACCTTCCTTGCTCTGCGCTCTCACCACCCGGACGTGTCCCCCACAGTGCTCCGCTTTGATTCCGCATTCTTGCGTCCCTAGTGAGTTTTTTCTCATTTGTTTACTCTGGGATGTCTTGAGTAAGGTTAGGATTAGCTAGCAGGGGTGTCATGGGTGGTTTTCTCGCAGAACAAGTGTATTTTGGGTCGTTTTGTTGGGGCGTCTATTTCGGACGGACCCTCGTGGCCGAGTTGAGGACGCCCTGAAACCTTTTTCGTGTTTAGCCATCTTTAGGCCTAGCTGGTTAGGAGGCTGTAACTACGCGATGTCGTGCTTCTAGCTATCTTTCTGATGGAGTAGCCTATGTTATTTGTACTGACATTCCTGGTGTATTTTTCTTCACTTAGTGAAGTTCTTTCTGGGTCCCGAGTCAGAGTTACCCTTACCCGGGTGTTTTCTACGATTTTGATGTGGCGGCTGTTCCAGTTTTGGTGGGATGGAGTGCTTTTCGATGGTGTTCGACGTCATTAAGTGTTTTTTCCGTTTTCACCAGGCCTAGCTAGCCACTCGTAGTTTTTCACATATGCAAGTGTTTTCATTGTTTATTATAATAAAAATTTATTCATGTGCCATGTGTGTCCTGGATTAGTTACCTTTGGATACCTTTGGATGTGTTCGCCGCTCTTCTAGCGGCACCAAGGAGCGCGACGCCCCTCGTTATGGGTGGTGATTGGCTGATCCAGGAGCTTCGGACTGGGGGTCTGATTAAGTTTATCAGACTGCGTTCTGTTTTGGTGTGGGTTGCCTTTCCGGCGGTTTTTCTCGATTGCTTCGAGAAAGCCGTTTTGTTTACCGAGTTTTAGTCAGGATGGCTAAAATAGGTAAGTTACCCCGGCGAGTTTGGTAGCTTGAGGGCTCATCAGAAACTGCGTTTTCTGTGGTCGAGCCTGTGATCAGGCTTCCTGTATTATTCCCGGCGAGGTGGGCTCCACTCATTTATCTAGGTGATCATGCTGACACCTGTTGGATATGGTTTTCTCGGCTTTTCAAAGCCATTGAAACAATGCTGTTTGTTTTGTTTGGTCTTTCCCTCCCAGCGACCTTTTTACAAAGAGGTCTGGGGCAGGTACAATTGGTTTGACATTGCATATAAAACCCGGCGGTTGTACCTTCGGGTGGTTATATTACCGGATTTGCAATTCGCGATAATTTGCCAAACGATTGATACAATAGGGTATCAC
>JBAKBP010002272.1:0-182088 GCA_037953745.1 Lithodes maja
ATGCAATTCAACTTATCTAAGATATCCGACGACCAACAGGAATGTCCAGATACGGCCCAACTGCCCAACAATGCTGCGCTACCCTTCGAAGAGCCCCAAGTCTTTGAGGAATCTAACCTTGAAAATACTATACCTGTTCCTGACATTGGAAGTGGCAGTGAGGAAGAGACGTCAAATTTTGTTGTGGTGCCCAATGCTTCTAAACGAAATAGTGCACTCCTAGTGGAAAGGGGCTACACATATCATAAGGATGGGAAAATGAATAAAAAAGCTGTGCTGGAATGTATAAAGTCTTCTCTATCACCTACATCATTAGGCTTACATTCAGTGGTTATGAGCGGCTCGCTTGGTGTAGTGACTAGCATCTCGGACTTCCACCCAGAAGGCCCGGGTTCGCGCCCACGCTCGGCGCATTAAAGATTTTTCACAAGCACTGAGTCGTTACCATCCCTCATGAGCAAAGGGATGGGGTAGTAGTACAGGACCCCAATGGAAATACGCCTAATCGGCCTTATTGAGCTATCCTTAGCTAGCTTAGAATGCGCTAGCTTTAAGAACTATTATTATTATTATTATTATGGACTTTGAGGCAGCAGTATGGTATGCATTTAAGGATGTATTCCCATCAATAACCTTACGAGGTTGCAATTTCCACTGGAACTAGGCAGTGTGGAGAAATATAATAGAGTATGGTCTACGAAATTTGTATAGACACAAGTCGAAATCTCGATTTTTTTTTAAGAGAATTAATTTGATAAGTATGGTTAATTACTTTTATGCATTGAATAAAATATAAAATATGAAAGTATTTTGTTTAATACGTCCTTATCCAAGCTGATAAATTTACTTAAATGCATTACGTAGTCATACTCATACCCTCATGTTTTAGAACTTACATTAATACAAATATGAACTACGAACTGTGTAAACAATGTATATGAAAACAGATAGGCCCTATCTACGAAATGAAAAGCCTGATAAATATAACCCATTTTCAATATATCTGTAAATATATAATTACTATTAGCTAATATCTATTAAACAAGAATTTAATAATCAACAAATACAATTGAAAAAACACTATACAAATATAATACAAATAAAGACATTTCGACGGAGGTTTGACGGTACCGTCTAACCGTCCAATTAGCGCCGTCGAAGTGGCACACCGTCGAAACGTCCTGTATTCGTTCACAGACTAGATTAGACACGCGTATTTTAGAACACGGGAATTCTAGTAACCTCGGGGTACTGATCTAAGTTTTATATTCTTATAGCAGAAACACATAGAACGCAAATCAGTGGGCGAACATTAGATATCACTAGGGTTTCACTTTTAGGTAATAATATCTGGATATGGGTAATTACGAGAGTTAATATCGCCTGTTAACCCGGGAGCTGCGGGGAGACTCTTAAGAGTTCCCCCGGCGGACTGCGGGGAGACTTAAGAGTCAGAGAAAACAAAAATCAACTTTTGACATCGAAAAAAAAAAATATTATTTTAATTTTTTTATTTTTTTATTTTTGTTTGGCCCCTGGGCCATGCAAAATCTCAGTCCTCTACCTCCCCTCCTTCCCCACTTTCCTCCTCTCCTTCAGTTATCACCTATTTTCCCTGTTATTCCCTTATTCTGAGGTATATTTTCGTGCTAACATTAGAAATCCGGTTGCAGGGTGTGATCATCACTGATAGCAAGCGAATGCAAGAGAGAGAGAGAGAATATCGATCGACTGTGTCTCAGTGGCCTTGGGGGAAATTGGCGGGAAAGCAGCTTGCCTCACCCATACATTATACAACTTGCGGGCTATATCTCCGATTTTGACCATCCAAACGCTGTTTTCACTCGTTTTATTGTTGTTTCAGGTTAATACCTTTATAATCAACCCATAATAGGTGCATATGGATAAGTATTAATGCTATTAATGGTACAATGAATATTTTAGTGACGGAAACACCTCAAATACATGCGCACAGGGAGAGGTGTCTAATTACCCCCATGCGCACTTCAGAGGTAAATTAATAAACACTGATACGCTTAGCACTTCCTAATGGAATGGTTATATATGAATTATACTGGGGCAAAGATATAGCCACTTCATAGAAATATTAATAAGTGAATCTCTAAATAGCACTGTAACACTAGTACTGATAGAGTGAATCTTGGGTAGTATTTGATTGGTCTGGTCCTGGTTATCTTGCGTCCGTGATGTTGGGGGCTAACGAATGGTTCCACGGCCGTCCAGATGGTCCATATGTAGGAAGTTCTCAAGTACGTGGACAGGTCCTTCTATCCAAATCTGCCACAGAGTCTGCCGGCTCTGGAACTCAATTCTCAGCAACCAACAATGAATAGAGCTCGAGGTCAACTCTGGTGACCAACCCTGGTTGGTGTCTAGCTTTCAACTGATTTTACTGGGGGCTGGAGCTGGGTTTATAGGCTCGGTTTTTGGACCCTGTAGGCCATAGGGATCTCGAGTCTTATGGAATTATTTGAGCTCTCAATAGATACGGGGACTAGGTAAGGTGGTGATTACTGTTGTGGCACATGGCTATAGGGGGCCTTCATAATGTGATATAACTGAGCCTTAGTAAGAGGTACTATTTTGCAGAGGTGGGCAGGTGCGCGCCATTTGGCGCTCTGCGATCCGGTGCGCATTACCAATATAGAGGAGCGCGGAGTGAGGAGCGGCAAAATTCTGAAATCGGAGTGCAGGCGGGGAGCGCAGCTAGAAATTTGCGCTCCATTCTGGCGCTCCGGAGGCGATTTTTCCTGTCAACAACAGGTACAAGAACGTCAGTATCGTGTACAGTCATCGTACCGTTCGTACGGTGTTACTCACGGTTTTAGTGAACTGTGATACAGTGATACTATGATAGTGACAGACTGACAGTGTTACAGTTGTTAACTTGTTATTTTTTTTTTTGGCTTTTGCTAACGCAAAGTAAACCTCACGGGCAAGTTACGGCTTACGAAGGGGCCTAAGGGTAAGTCTGGCAGTGGTATAGCCCGAGCCTGTCTGACTGTCTGATAGTCAAAAGACACTATAGACTTCAGAGACTTTTATAATTTTATGGTATCGATACTATCGGAATGTTACTTGAATGTATGGGTGGGAGGGTGGTTTGGGGGATGGTGGGGGGAAGGTAGAAGCGTAATTGACTCGTGTTACAAATATGAAGCCGATTGGTGAGGTAGTATCGCCACCACAGATTTCATTTGTTTTCCTTTTCTTCGTACGGATACGCTGGAAGTGGGTTGTGGGAGGCAGTTGGGGGTGTGGTGGAGGGAAGGCATAAGGGTAAGGCACTTGTCACACAAATATGGAACCGATTGGTGCAATCGTTTCGCCGCCACAGATTTTCTTTTTTTTTCCTTGTGAGGCGACCGATAGTCAGCGAGTGGGTGGGAGGAGGGGTTTGGAGTAGTGGTGGTGCCGTGGTGGGTATGCAGAAGGGTAAGGTACATGTGGTAAAAAACAAAATATGAAAGCCATAGGTGCAGTCGTTTCGCTGCTACAATTTTTTTTCGGCGAGTCAGTATATAATTATATACGGACCTGGCACTGGGCGTGACAACTGACATCTGACAAGACCCTAGTCCTGGCCGTATATATATAATTATTAGAAATTATATACCGTCGGACCTGGCAGTTTCGGACCTAGTTTCTCAGTTTGGACAGTTTCTGTAATTCTTTATGTCATATCATAGATATCAATGGACAGTCACAATGTCAAAACTCACAATGATATCAATCATATCATATCATTGACATTTGCAATGATATCAATCATATCATATCATTGACATTTGAGTAATTGATAATTATGACATATAGAATAACAGAAACTGAGAAAGTGAGAAACTTAAACAGTTAAACTTCAGAAAGACACCATGACTTGAGTTTTTTTTAATGTTTTGAATTCTTGGAATTTAGTGAAGTGAAAGACAAAGGACAAAGTGAAGGACAAAGGTAAATAATTAAATAACTTCTAGAAGCTGTTTTGTTTGTTTTGTTTTGTATATACCTATTTTTGGGAGCGCGGAGCGCAGGAGCGCGGAGCGGGAAGCGCATCGGGTCTGCTGACAAAAGGAGCGCGTGAGCGCTGCCGCATTACCTTGTGTCTGATGAGCGCGGAGCGCTGCCGCATTACCGGTCCCACCGGAGCGCGCCCACCTCTGCTATTTTGGCTATACTGGAAGTATTGAGGGGAGGGAGACTGGATCTACTTTGCGAGGAGGACTGGGACAGCTGTGATAGGAGCGTCTCTCTTACATTGCTCAGTCTTCATTCTATGGTATAGCTGAGGTGCTAATTTGGTTATCAGAGTATGCAAGAAAGGTGAATGGGTTATTGTGGGTTAACCTAACAAGTGTGCATGGGGGTAATTAGACACCTCTCCCTGTGCGCATGTATTTGAGGTGTTTCCGTCACTAAAATATTCATTGTACCATTAATAGCATTAATACTTATCCATACGCGCCTATTATGGGTTGATTATAAAGGTATTAACCTGAAACAACAATAAAACGAGTGAAAAAAGCGTTTGGATGGTCAAAATCGGAGATATAGCCCGCGAGTTGTATAATGTATGGGTGAGGCAAGCTGCTTTCCCGCCAATTTCCCCCAAGGCCACTGAGACACAGTCGATCGATACTCTCTCTCTCTCTCTCTTGCACTCGCTTGCCATCAGTGATGACAACGCCCTGCTTGCAACTCGCTAATGTTAGCACGAAAATATACCTCAGAATAAGGGAATAACAGGGAAAATAGGTGATAACTGAAGGAGAGGAGGAAAGTGGGGAAGGAGGGGAGGTAGAGGACTGAGATTTTGCATGGCCCAGGGGCCAATTTTTTTTTTTTTTTTTTTTTTTCGATGTCAAAAGTTGATTTTTTGTTCTCTGACTCTTAAGAGTCTTCCCGAAGTCCGCCGGGGGAACTCTTAAGAGTCTCCCGGCAGTTCCCGGGTTAATAGAGGTTAGTAAAGGGGTTAGTCATGCATGGTTAGTTCATTGATAGGAAGAATTCCTGTGCTACCTGGCAATGACCCGGAAGTCAAAACAGGGGTCAGATATACCTCCGCAGGGGTGGGGGTCTCCCTCCTCGGGTGGGTAAAAAAGGGGAGGTGCGCGTCCTCTCTCTGTGATGGTCTAACCTCTATTAACCCGGGAACTGCCGGGAGACTCTTAAGAGTTCCCCCGGTGGACTTCGGGAAGACTCTTAAGAGTCAGAGAACAAAAAATCAACTTTTGACATCGAAAAAAAAAAAAATTAAGTATTACATAATTAAATACATACTTAGGTGGTACATCAAGAATATCAGTGAGTCAAGAGTATTGTGGTTTGTATATTAGAAGACTGTGATTGAGAGACGTATAATATGTTGAATGAATTGAGAGAGAGAGAGAGAGAGAGAGAGAGAGAGAGAGACCAAATCGGAAAAGGAAAAGGGGCCTGGGATCTCGTTGGGGATGGGAGTTTCGCTCTCAGGATTTTCGTTCCTGTGGCTAGTTAGGGTTGGAGGTTTCGCTCTCAGGTTTTTCGTTCCTGTGGTATTTTACTTCCGTCGCCTTTATATTAGGTACGACCTCGTACCTCAAGGTTGGAGTATGTAGATTTGTTTAGGGGGGCCAGGTCAGGTCGGTGAGGGGGTTAGGTTGGAGGGAAATGGCAGCCTGTCGGTGAGGACGAAGATTACTGTCATCCCGACTAGCAACAGACTGTTCAGAAAAGAGAGACAAAAACTTAAAACATTTTATCCTGGAATGTGAATAATATAATGAAATTAGGAAAAAAATAACAAGATTACTCAGGCCATATATCCAAGACACTGAAAACTAATAGGAGAGTTACTATTCAAGAAAGAAGGGAACGAAAGAAGAAAATACATAGATGTTGGAAAAGGAGAGAAAAGAGGGTAAAAGAACTTGACGAAAGAACAGATAATTAAGAACACAGGAAAATTAAGAAGAGCTAAAGTGTTTAACAATGTATAAAACAAATTTAAAAGATAGTAAGAAAAGTGTAGTCTAACAAGAAAGGGAGTACTACTAAGGAAAACAAATATATAATATATACAGTATATGGAAAACATGTAAATTTATAGAATCATGCCCAATCGCTTAGGAATTGAGAACAATACAAAACAAAATCCCATGGAAAATCCAGTACAATAACATCCTCATCATCATCAGGGGGGGGGGGGGGGGGTTATTTAGGGTCGCCGTTAGTCTTGGTGAAGGTCTGATTTATTGGTAGGGGTGGTGGTGATGGTGGTGGCTTTGACCTTGGGGGTTCACTTTCACTTTGGAAGGGAGGGGTGGATATACCGTTCGGTCTGCCGTTAGGAATGTGGGTCTGGGTGAGAGCTGGCTCGGGGCCAGTTTTGGAGGGAGGTTTAAAAGGTTGCGGTCGGGGGTAGTGATAGGGGGGGTTTAAAGGTGAAACGGGCAGGTCGAGTCGGGGTTGTTGTTGCGGAAGGGGTTGGTGCTGGGGAGGGGTTGAATTGTGTAGAGAGTTGTGGTCGTGAGTGGGGTTGGGGGAAGGGTGAGTAAGGCTGGAGGTTGAGAGTTTACGATGATCGGTTGGTTTGGAGTGTGGGGATTTGATAGGGAGATGGTGGGGGGGGGGGGGGTCTGGGCAGGCAGGGTTGTGGTTTGAGAGGGGTTGAATTTGGACTGATTTTATTTTCGGGAGAGACGTGGATGGGATTTCGAGGAGTGGTTGAGGTTGAGAGGTTGATTATGTTGTTTGGGGCGAGAGAGAGGGTAGTATTTTGGGGGTTAGCCAAGGTGGAAAAAGTTTTGTGGTTGGATTTGGATGGGCGTGGTATTTTGTCGCGCGGGATCTTTGGGGGTGGAATTTGGGGCGGATGGGGTAACGGTGAAGAGGGGGGTAAGATAGGGGGGGGGGGGAGAGGAGGTAGGGGTTATGTACGGGGGTGATTTTTCGTTCTGAATGTGGTCGTGAGAGGTTAGGCTGGCAGGGTGGGAATTGGTGGAGGTTGAGAGTTTAGCTGGGCTAATGATGGTGGGGGACCGACTGGTGAGCAGGTGCTCGGTACGCATGAGGGGGGGGGGAAATAACTTTGGTGGGGGTCACGCGTGAGGGAGGGATTAACGGCGCATGTGGGAGGATCAGAGTGGTGAGGTGTGAGTGATTTAGGAAACGGAATTTGTTGGTGGGACTGTGGAGGATTGGTGGGGGAAGAATTAGGCATAGAACATGGGTTATTGGGGGAGGACTGATGTACTGATTTGTGGTTGTTAAAAGGACGAATTTGGGGAGTTTTGTCGGTGGCAGTGACGGTTTGTTTAGAGGTTATAGGGGATTGGTGGGTTTGTCTGTCATGAGGGGGTGAGTCAAGTGTGGGGTTTTGAAGTTTTTTAGGGGTGTGAATTGTGGGGGGGTGGAAGGGAGCTACCGACGGAAAACTGTCACAAGGGAAATTTTGTTGGTGGGGGAATAGCTGAGCATTTCTGGGGGCATGGGGAAAACATTGTTGGGTACATAGGCTGGCATTTTCCCTGGAAACATGGGTACATAAATATTTGGTAGGATGGTTTTTACATACATAAGAGTCTCTCCTGGAAACATGGGAGGATTGATCCTGGACAGATGGGTGTCTGGGTGATTGACAGGTAAATTGTGGGGATGGGGTGAGTAGGTCAGTTTGGAGAGATTGTTGCGGAAGAGATTTGTCTCGGAAAACAATGGAATTTGGTAGGATGGATGAAGGAGACATTGATGGAGATTTTAGTTCTGGTGCTGGATTATGGGGCAGAGGTAGGTTGGCGAGCGGGGGTGTTACTGGAGGTGGATTCAGGAGCGGTTCGGGTAATGTTGGAGAGGGTGACAAGGAAGGGGGGAATAGGAGGTAGGCGGAGCTGTAGCATTCTTGGTTGATGCAGGTGTTTGAAGGGGTTCACCGAGGTTGGGCCTGTGGGGAGATGATGGTGGGGGGGGGGTGAGGTTGACAGTTTTGAGGGGGGGACAGGTGATGAATATGAGGAAGTGAGAGGCGTGACAGGTTGTTGAGGGATTGACGGGGGTGAAGGTTGGTCTTGGGTGACAGGGGCATGTGAGAGAGTGGAGGGGGGGCTCATTTTCTGACCAGCATTTTTCAGGGGTGACATTGAAAGAGAATTGGTTACGGTGGGGGTGACCATTTCTGCGTGCTGTGGTTTGTTGGCAGGCATAGAAAAAGGATGGGGTTTATGGGGTAACACAATTGATGGAAGATTATCGTTGGTGGATGGCTGGGCAGGGGAAAATTTAGGGATGGTCAGAGAGGATAGAGGCAAGGAAGAGTGCACTGGGGTTGGACTTTCACCGGGAGTCATTTTGGAAGGGCGCACAGAGTTTTCTTTAGGGGGATGGAGGGACTTATCGATGATAGTGTTCAGTGGAGGAATACATTTACTTTCTTGGATAGGGGCTGAAGGGGTGGATAGGGGATTCATCGAACTGAGTTGGCATCTTTCTCTGATGGAGAGCATATGTTCTTCGAATGAGCCGTACGGGTCGAGATGGGCGGTGATGTGGGGTGGGAGGATGTCTAACAATGTGGTGAATAAGAGTTCATTTTGTTGCTCGTCATCTTCAGAGCTATACGTGGTCCTCACGTATCTGTAGAGTTGTATGAGGGTCACATTGATATCCCCTTCATACTTGATCTCGTCGACTTTTATTATTTTGGGGGCGACGAGGGAACCCAAAAGTGGCCCTAAGGTCCGGATCACGAGGGATCGAAACTGGTTCCAGGTAAGCTTTGGCGTTACCTGTTCAACAATTTGGGAAACGGCTTTTCCCAACTGCATAATGTGCAATAATGCAACAGCGATTTTGTCGCGGTCATTTTGAAGTGCCACATCTAACACTGGCTTTACTATGTCTAAGTAAGTGGCGATATCATACGTGTTTACATCATACTTGGGAATGTGTGTGAGTGTCATAGCGAGCTGCCATTTTTGCGATGTTCCCATGCTTCTACTGTTCCAAACTTGCAGTGTAATGCAACCTTTTATCCGAATCAAGAACCACCGCTGCCGCCAATGTTATGCCCTGTTTTTCTACAGGTTTAACTTGGGTAATGTGAGTTCTAACTGACTGGGTATAGAAGGCTGCATGCACAAAACAAGGTATGAGGAATAGAGAACACAAAATAAACACACGGTAACAAGACACACGATCACGTTTTTTGATATACACACTTCTGAATGCTCGTGCAAGAAAAATGATAGAATTGAACAACACTAGCATAAGTGGATCTGGATGGAGCCTAGTCTCCCACTTCCAACGTTCAGGTATTAATCTTCTGATCACTGGCTTTATTCACAAGTTTATATACTGGAGACCATCAATGTTACTTATAGATTCAAATTCACTGTTAGATTTATTACTGGTAGCTCTGGTGCACAAGTAGTAGTTCACAGACTAGATTAGACACACGTATTTTAGAGCACGGGAATTCTAGTAACCTCAGGGGGTACTGATCTAAGTTTTATATTCTTATTAGTCCATGAGCCAGGCCAGATATCGGTACCACCTGGGGTGACTAAACACGAATGGTACTAAAATGTTTATAGAGTGACTGTAAGTACATTAAGATATGATAGCCTTCTCGCACTGGCAGCTTAGTCTAATTTTTTTGATGCAATAGGGGCGCTACCCAAAAATAAAGATTTTTAGCGTGACGCTCGGCGTTTTCCTCATTTTCTTTAAAATCCATCACACAATCATCGCGAAACTTTGAACACCTATGTAGAATTATATTCTCTACCAGAGTTGTTCCTAGGTATTTTTCAAATTTCCTCATATTTCGGAATATACTCTATATTTTGGGTATTTTCCTCTAAATCTAGAATAAATCCTTAAATATGGGGAACATTGAAAAATATATTCTAACAGCTCTTGTAGCTTATTTGATTCTCTACAAGAATTATTCCGATGTGTATTTCAAGTTTCTCCATATTTAGGGGTTTATTTCATATTTGGGGATTTTTGGTTATATTTTGGGGATAATTTATTATTGGAAGGAGCAAACATATGTAGAGTGGTTTCCATGTAATGTGTTTGTTTGTTCATGGTTTAATGGTGATATTTTTTGCAGGTGTGTGTCGACTGTTTGACGGCAGGATGGAACCATCTGCGAGGAAGAGAGCACGGATCGACTGTATCATCCACTGCTCTGATGATGACAGCGATGCTCTGGTGTCACCACAGGATTTGGACTCCTGGAACACATTGCTCAGGGCTGCAGAAATCAGGCAGCATGATCCAGTCCTGGAAGCAGCCAAGGGCCTTGAAGAAGGAGGAATACCACACATACATTATCACCGTAAATGTCGTAGTCTCTTTACAATGAAGAAGTCACTGGATTCTATCCTTGCCAAGGGTGTCAAGATAGAATCAGCAAGCGTCGACCCCAGGAGGAGGGCATCAAGGGATGCCCCTAGTACTAGCAGGGTGTATGCCAAAGGATGTATCTTCTGCGAGAAGTCAAGCAAGTACATAAAAACAACAAAGACAAGGGAGCCACTCATACAGTGTGTTGAGCTACGAGCAGATGAGAAGATTCGCAGAGCAGCAATAAGGAAACTCAACCAGAGAATCCTTGGTTTAGTTAGCAGAGACCTTGTTGCTGCAGAGGGTCACTACCACAAGTCGTGCTACAAACTCTTCACAAAAGATGATTTCCCAGCGGCCGCCAGGTCGGGTGCAGGTGAAAATCAGGAAGAAAGCGAGGAAGCACGCTACGAAGAGGTTGAGACAGAAGCCCTCGAGGAACTCTGCTTGTATATAAGGACCAAATTATTCCCCAACCCAGAGGTACTGCCTATGACAAACCTCACATCTAGGCTTGAGAGATCCATGATGTCCCGTGGTATTATCCAACTGAAACCAGCGACAAAGAAACATGTTCGCCGAAAGATTGAAACCGAGTTTGGAGAATCACTACGCTTTGTCCCAGATGAGAAAGGAAAGCTTCTAATCTATCCACGCAGCCTCTCAATGGACGACCTTGCCCGGCAAGCACACAAAATGGCAAAAGACCTGCAAGAAGCAAGAGCAGCTAACTCTGAAGATGTCTTAACCAAAGCAGGAATGCAGCTGAGGAATGAGATCAATAAACAAGATGTGAGTCAGCCATGGCCTCCCGATACAGATCAGAATGTCATTCCTGCAGCAGTCACTCAATTCCTGCACACCCTGCTGACAGGAGAGTGTGAGTGTGAAACTCCCTCTGAAAGAGCTCAACGTCTTGCCACTTCCTTTGGCAGTGACTTGGTCTTTGCTGTTACCAGTGGCAAGACAAAACCACCCAAGCACGTACTGCTGACCAATGCTGTAAAGTCTTTGACAGGAAACACAGAACTGATCCGAACTCTGAATCGTCTTGGTCACTGTGTGTCTTACTCAATGTTTGAGGAGATCGATACAGCCCTTTGTATCCAGAAGCTGGAATGCTCAAAGGATGACATTCCACTGCCAGCAAACATCTACCCTGGTGTGTTCACAACCCTGGCCTGGGATAACATTGACCGACTTGAAGAGACCCTAAGTGGAGCAGGTACTTCTCATAGAGTCAATGGCATTGCTGTCCAGTCCAAGGTTGCAGGCTCTGTGCCAGAGAAAGTCCTGCCAGAGATTACCAAGTCCAAGATAAGAAGCATCACTCAGACATCATCAATGCTGCCAATATACAATGTTGGGCGGCGGGCAGGGCCACCTAGGATTGAGACTGCGTATGTCGACACTACCAAGGAAGTCCAGGATTCAAAGACAAAGAACCATATCTGGCTTCTTACTCGAATGTCAGACCATGAGGACCAGTCCATCAGCAGTTGGACTGGGTTCAACATCAAAATGCGCAGAGACATTGCAGTGGTTCAGGACACTGTAAGCTACCTGCCCACTATCAATGCTCCCGCAACAGAAATGTCCACCGTTAATGAAATCTTGGAACAAACGCATGCTATCATGCAGTCCTTACAGCTTAACAAGATTGTGTGCGTGTTTGATCAAGCACTCTATGCCAAAGCTGCCGAAGTTATCTGGAAACAAGAGAAGTTCAAGAACATTATCATCAGGATGGGCGTCTTCCACACAATCTGTAATCTCATCTCCACCATAGGAAAGAGGTTTCAAGATGCAGGTCTTAGAGATCTGTGTGTGGAATCAGGTATCATCGCAGAAGGATCAGTGTCAGGAGTGATGAACGGCAAGAGGTACAACAGAGCAGTGAGACTACACAAGCTCGTGTATGAAGCACTGATGAGGCTTGCATGGAAAGGCTTCCTTTCATGGCTAGAAGAAAACCATTCAAGGGACATACACCATCTAGATGAAACACTGAAGGACATCAACAGCTTTCACAGCAATGTGTCTCAGGGACTCTTTCAAGAGCTGATGGAGAGTGAATCATGCACACATATCATGAAGCTTTTCCAAGTTTATCTTGAGACCCTCAGAGATGAACACAACCTCTCAGCATTCTGGATGTCATACCTGGACATGGTTGAGATCATGCTGGACTTAATTCGAGCCTCCAGAGAAGGCAACTGGATGCTCCACCTAGGAGCAATCCGACAGATGATACCGTGGTGTTTTGCCTATGACAAAGTGAACTATGCCCGGTTCCTAACCTACTACTATGCCTTGATGTCTCGACTGCCCATTGAACACCCAGAGGTCCATGAACACTTCATGCAAGGTGGCTTTTCGGTCCAGATCGGTAGCAAGAATCCCTTTGGACGGATCCCTGTGGACCAGACAATCGAAGAGACGATCAACAAAGACACCCAGACACCAGGGGGCACAAAAGGCTTCAGCCTGAAAGGCGGAGCTGTCGCCAGGTACTACCTGACATCGGAGTATCGCAGCAGGTACTTAAGGCAGCTCAGGACTATGGTAGTAGGCCAAAAGTATACTGACTTCAGCCACCCAGACCTACAGATGGCCAGGATTAGAAGAGATGAGGCCGATGTCCAATCTTTAGTTCAACTGATGGAGACCAGCTGGTTGAACCCCTTCAACGCAGAGCAAGAAGATCTTGTCAGTTTGTCAACTGCGACTATGGCACCACCAGAAGTTGTCAAAGACCTTCTAGGGGCCTACAGAATAGGAGAGGATGCATATCAAGCCTTCAAGGAAGAGCGCCTGGAGATCGATACGCCAACTATACAGTTTCATGACACGATGACGAAGACGAAACTGAGAACGTTCACTAACATCAGAATGAAGCCACGCTCACAAGACCATGCCAAGGAGGCTATCTTAAAGGCTGACAGGAACCTATTTGGCCAGATGATCCTTGTTGCCGAGAACAGAAAGCTCAAAATGAGTGATGTCTTGGCTCATCCCCTTGGGCCTTTGCCTTGGGCACTTGCCAGCGGTGATGGGTCTCTCCGCAAGACCAACAAGGCTGCCCTAGCAAAGGAGTTAGAGAGGAATGTTTCTCCTGCAGAAGTGATACCCGAGCCCTCTGCTACCATAATTGATGGGATGAGCCTGGTCCACAAACTGAAGGGAAACGACAAAACTTTTTCACAGCTTGCAGGTACAGCACTGAGTCACGCTGTTCATGAAGGTGCTAAGAGCAGGCGCATTGATGTTGTGTTTGATATCTACAAGGAGACATCCATCAAGAATGCAGAACGAGCCAAAAGAAGTGCAGGCACAGGAATTCATTTCAAGAACATTCAACCTGGGCACAACATCCAGCAGTGGAGAAAGTTACTCGGTAGTTCCTCCAACAAGGCAAGTCTTATCAAGTTCTTGGTAGAAGAATGGAAGGCACCACAGCACAGGGAGAAGCTCAAGGACAAGGAGCTGTATGTCACATGTGAGCAGCGCTGCTTCAAGATCACCAAAGAGCAGTGGGAAGAGGCTCCTGAGCTTAAGTCAACTCAAGAAGAAGCAGACACACGCCTTCTTCTCCATGCACTTCATGCAGCAGAATCTGGGAACAAGTCTGTCATCATCACTGCAGAAGATACAGACGTCATGGTGTTGTGTCTTGGCATGTGCCACAAGATCCCATCCCATCTGTTCCAGAAGTGCGGGACGAAGAACCGGACAAGATTCCTGGATATCACCACACTGAGCCGCACACTGGGAGGCAGCGTGTGTGATTCATTGATTGGTATGCATGCCTTTACAGGCTGTGATACCGTCAGTGCATTCGCTGGCCGAGGGAAGATGACGACACTCAAGCAGGTGAAGATGGACAAGACATACCAGGATGCTTTTCACGAACTTGGACGCTCATGGGAAGTGTCTCCTGAACTCTTTGAGAAGCTACAGGAAATCACCTGCCACATGTACCTACCATCTACCCACACAACTAAGGTAAACAAGCTTCGGTATGAGCTGTTCTGTGCAAGACGTGGAGAGGTAGAGTCAAGTCAACTCCCTCCTTGTGAGGACTGCCTCTTCATGCATGCACTGCGTGCAAACTACCAGGCTGCGATCTGGAGGAGAAGTCTTCAGAGCCAGCCATTTGTTGCGAACCCAACAGACTGCGGTTGGATGACAGATGAGGACGGTAAGCTTGCCGTCAACTGGATGCGAGGCTCACCAGCACCAGATGCTGTTATGCAGCTACTGTCTTGCAAGTGTGTGCGGTCATGCGAACTCCCTAAGTGTACTTGCCTCAGCAATGGTCTAAAATGCACGGACATGTGCAGGTTACAGACATGTCAGAACACGGCTATTGAAGAAGAGCCGGTGGCACAACAGTCAGATTCCGAGTCTGATGTAGATGATATTTAGGAGTAGTAATTTGCCATAATAGTATGTACAAGCCCATGGCATGCTTAGTGTGTATTTACAGGACTTGTATTAAATGTGACAATTACTATATGCATTTTGTTGACATTTAGGCATTCCTGTCCCCAAATTTGACATTTTAAAAAATTTCGGAATTTTCGGTAGGGTATGTCTATTCAAGAAGTGATAACGACCATTAAGCTACCAATGTGCAAGGGCTATCATATCAAAACATAAACTAGAGACATGTAGCAAGCTAAAAACACCTAAGAGAATTAGTCACCCCGGGTGGTACCGATATCCCAAAATTCGGGTCTTGGCTCATGGACTATATAGCAGAAACACATAGAACGCAAATCAGTGGGCGAACATTAGATATCACTAGGGTTTCACTTCTAGGTAATAATATCTGGATATGGGTAATTACGAGAGTTAATATCGCCTGTTAATTAATAAACACTGATACGCTTAGCACTTCCTAATGGAATGGTTAGTCGACGCTCGATTTAACGGACCCCGATACAACGGATTTCGGATTTAACGGACTCTGTCCATAGCCGGACAATGGACCCAGCAACGGACAAAGTCCGTTGCTCGAAAAAAAATTGGAGCAAAGTCCGTTGCTCTATCTATTTATCTCTCTAATGCACTACCTAAATCCCTTATACATTAACATAACTATGTCTTATTTGGACTTTTTGTAATCTTTGAATCATTTCTAATGTGATGGAATTGAAAAATATAATATCCTTCCAGCACATAGATAAATAATAAATAAGATAGTCAACAAAATATTTCAACTCTCCCCTCCGTGCGAGCACAGATGGTAGATTTACGTTTGATAGATTTTTTGTTTTGTTTTTTTCCCTCGATATACACTCTCTTTCTATCTATCTATCTCTCTAATGCACTACCTAAATCCCTTATACATTAACATAACTATGTCTTATTTGGACTTTTTGTAATCTTTGAATCATTTCTAATGTGATGGAATTGAAAAATATAATATCCTTCCAGCACATAGATAAATAATAAATAAGATAGTCAAAGAAATATTTCAACCCTCCCCTCCGTCTATGCGCCGAGCTTCCCAGACGGGAGATTTACGTTTGATAGATTTTTGTTTTTTTTTGTTCCCACGGTATACACAAAATGATGGGGAAATATTATAACATGTTTTTAATTGACATTTGTGTCGTTTTTGCTGATTATGAGTTGGTGGAAAAAATGTCTTTAATTCTATCATATCGGAAATGATTCACAGATTATATAGAGACCAAATAACATACACTTTTAAGTGTGTTCAATAGTTTTGCATTATCAATAGGGTGTAGCACAAGGCTTATCAACATTATCACAGTAACGGGGTCGGGGTTGAGGCGGGACGGGGAGGGGAGGGAGTAGGCCTACAGAGGAGGGGATATCCTTCCTTTTTTTTTTTTTTTTTTTCTCCATGTGAAATTTATCATATCAATGACAAATAAGACCTTTATTATGTTTTCAGGGACAGTACAGCACAACGTGTCCCTCAATCAAAAAAAAAAAAAAAGAAAAAAAAAAAAAGGCGAAATACGAAGGCAATTTTCCAGCTACGGACTTTTTCCAGCAACGGACTCGGTCTCCCCCCTATTAGTCCGTTAAATCGAGCGTCGACTGTATATGAATTATACTGGGGCAAAGATATAGCCACTTCATAGAAATATTAATAGGTGAATCTCTAAATAGCACTGTAACACTAGTACTGATAGAGTGAATCTTGGGTAGTATTTAATTGGTCTGGTCCTGGTTATCTTGTGTCCGTGATGTTGGGGGCTAACGACTGGTTCCGTGGCCGTCCAGATGGTCCATATGTAGGAAGTTCTCAAGTACGTGGACAGGTCCTTCTATCCAAATCTGCCACGGAGTCTGCCGACTCTGGAACTCAATTCTCAGCAACCAACAATGAATAGAGCTCGAGGTCAACTCTGGTGACCAACCCTGGTTGGTGTCTAGCTTTCAACTGATTTTACTGGGGGCTGGAGCTGGGTTTATAGGCTCGGTTTTTGGACCCTGTAGGCCATAGGGATCTCGAGTCTTATGGAATTATTTGAGCTCTCAATAGATACGGGGACTAGGTAAGGTGGTGATTACTGTTGTGGCACATGGCTATAGGGGGCCTTCATAATGTGATATAACTGAGCCTTAGTAAGAGGTACTATTTTGGCTATACTGGAAGTATTGAGGGGAGGGAGACTGGATCTACTTTGTGAGGAGGACTGGGACAGCTGTGATAGGAGCGTCTCTCTTACATTGCTCAGTCTTCATTCTATGGTATAGCTGAGGTGCTAATTTGGTTATCAGAGTATGCAAGAAAGGTGAATGGGTTATTGTGGGTTAATAGAGGTTAGTAAAGGGGTTAGTCATGCATGGTTAGTTCATTGATAGGAAGAATTCCTGTGCTACTTGGCAATGACCCGGAAGTCAAAACAGGGGTCAGGTATACCTCCGCAGGGGTGGGGGTCTCCCTCCTCGGGTGGGTAAAAAAGGGGAGGTGCGCGTCCTCTCTCTGTGATGGTCGTCCGGCGGCTGTGGCTAGGGGCTTGCCATATCACAAGTGTTTGTAATAACCCTCTGTTTATGAGACAGATGTGGGTGTTCGTAATACCAAAACCGAAGGTGCCTTGACTAGCTGGTTTAATTGGTTGGGTTGTTAATTGCATGGTTTGCTGGATGTGGTGGAGACTGGGTTGCTAACTCTGCCACATTTATCTGGAAGTATGGCAATAGAAGTTAGTCACTGGCGAGGCGGCTAGCCTCGCACTGACGATCATTTGGTACAGGGTTGTGAATGGGTTGTGAGGGAATAGATAGCATGCAAAGGGTTAGTAAAGTTCTAATGTTGTTCCGTCCTACTAAGGGAAGGTAGGCTGGATAGGAGTATATATATATAAAAGGTTGGAGAATGTTAGTAACGGAAAAATCAAGGATATTCAGGAGGTATGGTGGAGAGGCTAGGTCGGAAAGGAGTTGAGGAGCGTGGGGGGGTTAACGAGAGGGAGAGGGTTAAGGGGGGCTATGTGGAAGTTTGACCCTAAGGTCTCTGGGCGTAGGGGTGGCATTAAACTACAGTTGGTATCGGAGCTTTGGGGGGTTAATGACAGGGAAAGTATGTTAGCCAAACGCTACCGGGAGATGAGCAATATGGGGTGGTAATATGAGTCTGGAAAGGATAGAATCATGTGGACTGTGGGGCTGTGGGGAAGAGGAGGTTAACTGTAGGTGTGTGCTTGACTGTGGATAAAAGTAGCGAAAAACATGGTGTATTATTACTCGTCAATACGATGGTTATGGACACTGTTAATCTGACACTATTTCTTGCTGATCTAGTTGTTCCTGGGAACTGCATTTTCTATGACATATACCCCAAAGAAAACGGCAGTTCGTAGGGGTAACTTCGGTATTGTTTCGTAGTGAAAATGCGTCGAGACTATGGTAAAAGAGGGTTGTATATACAATCTCTGGTTGGGGTAAGAATTAAAGTTACTGCATGGTGGCTAACATCTTCAGTCATTTCTGTCTAGGTCTTACAGGAACAATGGTTCTATATACACTGGTGTACCCGTGGGTATCATAGTTTCTTATCAATTAGGACATGGGGTTTTAACATACTACTTCTCGGATGGAAGAACATATATAGATTTATGGGGGCGGTTGGTCTTCAGAAACTGAGTCTGGCAAGACAGGGGGTTAACATATTACTTCTTGGATGGGAAAAAACATACATAGATTTAGGCCTGTCTGAACTGGTTGGCATTGGCTCAACCTAGGGACAGGGCATGGGTGTTTTAACCTGGGAAGAACATACATAGATTTATGGGGGCGGTTGGTCTTCAGAAACTTAGTCTGGCAAGACAAGGTATTTTAGGGTATGTTGATATTGATATCCTAACTTAGGGACAGGGCATGGGGGTATTAAATTAAGGTGTATTTATGTTCATCATCATGTAGGTAGAGTCCGGCGGGTAAGAGGTGTAGGACACGAGGGGTAGTGGATACGCGAGGTGGGGGAGGGTTGTGAATTGTAAAGGGGGTGGTTTGAGGCTAGGCGCCGTGCCGCTCGTGACCTAGGATAGTGACCCTTAACCTCTGAAGTGCGCACGGGGGTAAATGAAAATCTCCCCCTGTGCTGACGTATTTGAGGTTTTTCGTCACTAAAATATTCATTGTACCATTAATAGCATTAATAATTATCCATATGCGCCTATTATGGGTTGATTATAAAGGTATTAACCTGAAACAACAATAAAACGAGTGAAAACAGCGTTTGGATGGTCAAAATCGGAGATATAGCCCGCGAGTTGTATAATGTATGGGTGAGGCAAGCTACCTTCCCGCCAATTTTCCCCAAGGCCACTGCGACACAGTCGATCGATACTCTCTCTCTCTCTCTTGCACTCGATTGCTATCAGTGATGACAACACCCTGCTTGCAACTCGCTAATGTTAGCACGAAAATATACCTCAGAATAAGGGAATAATAGGGAAAATAGGTGACAACTGAGGGATAGGAGGAAAGTGGGGAAGGAGGGGAGGTAGAGGACTGAGATTTTGCATGGCCCAGGGGCCAAACAAAAATAAAAAAATAAAAAAATAAAAATAAATATTTTTTTTTTTTTTCGATGTCAAAAGTTGATTTTTAGTTTTACTTACTCAGGAGAGTCTTCCGGGTCCGCCGGGGGAACTCTTAAGAGTCTTCCCGCAGCTCCCGGGTTAATGCGCTGGACATAGGGGTGGCATTTCCCTACGATCGAACAGGTAGAGTGGTGTGTGCAGCGGGGCGTGAAGGGTAAGTGGACAGGATGACCCAAACAGGGTACCGCTGAGCATAGGGTCACGAAGCAAAATAGAGTAGTGTGGATTGTGGATACGAAGGAGGTGATTGGAAGATGTATAACAATTGTGGAAAAGTAAATGGAAGGGATGAACACAATGGCGGATAAAAGATAATTAAGCTAAGGATTGAATACATGCATGAATGAAGACATTATAGCCGTCGTCCTAATAAGATGATGAAACCTGGTTGGTCTGCACGTGGCACAATACGACACAAGGACAGTGCCGCTATGTCGTATCAATACTGGTGGCATACTCCGGTTAATATTATATATACACTTAGTTACTAGAAGAACAAGGCAAGGGGGGGGCGACTGAGCACGGGGGTACATATATCTATACTCGTCATGGAAAGGGAGATACGAGGTAGCTTTCCTGCATCTCTCCTGATAATTGTCTGCAGATTGGTCATAGTGAGTTTATCCGAATTAACAGGCCTAAATCAATACAATAACTGGCATAGGGTTATCGGGTGTATAGAGTCGTGGTTAAAGGTTGGGAATATATAGTTAGTGGATAAAGCAACGGGAGGTTAGAGACATAGAATTGTTAGAATTGGGGGGGCTATGATTGTTATATAACTAAATACAGGGCTGACGTAATCACGATCTGATTTGGTGTGAATTGGAAGCTAAGGTGTCTTAGATCGCCTTGAACCTACACAATGAAAGTATTATAGCCTGTATGGTGGTTACATAATTAAATACATACTTAGGTGGTACATCAAGAATATCAGTGAGTAAAGTATTGTGGTTTGTATATTAGAAGACTGGTTGAGAGACGTATAATATGTGGAATGAATTGAGAGAGAGAGAGAGAGAGAGAGAGAGAGAGACCAAATCGGAAAAGGAAAAGGGGCCTGGGATCTCGTTGGGGATGGGAGTTTCGCTCTCAGGATTTTCGTTCCTGTGGCTCGTTAGGGTTGGAGGTTTCGCTCTCAGGTTTTTCGTTCCTGTGGTATTTTAACTATCTTGGTTACTCAGCTATAAGGTATATTTTGTAGCGAAATATGCGATTAATTATGAAAACTTGGCATTAATACGACATGTGCACACAGCCATAGTAAGGCGTTTTTTATGCCACCTTTTGATTTTCACATTAACTTCGAAATCTTCGAAATCTTCTCCTGGCGGCATAAAACACGAATAAATTTCGTTGTCAGGCGTATGATTCACAGTTCAATTGTTGGGCAAGAAGCTAGGCCTTTAAAATGGCACCTCCCTTTTGCATTTTTGTTTTTAGTTTATGTTCAGTATGATTTTCTCTTATTCTCCAAAAATTATAGATTAGTTTCTTTACCGTATAATATATGGTCTGTCTATCAAATAAAGTTTTTAGCAACTTGTCTTCTTCTATGTATGGTTGCTGGAATAGAGGTTCCTTTATTTCTTCTGTGTATGGTGGGAACCACAGAATGATGTTTTAGCCTTTTATCATAGCCTAGGCCTATATTCATTCTCCTTTAACGACGATATCACTCAACAAGTTCTTTTGCTGCCCAATGCCAATGAATGGTACTTCTATGATCAAAATATGTGTTAAACAAGATATTGTATTAAAGAACATCACCATTAAAAGTACCATAGCAAATACTAGTGTAATGCCCTCGAAAATATCCCGCAACCCCAATAATGTACTACCCGAGTTGACGTCAGGTATAGTGTAAAATAGTCGTTGATGGGAAGTCCAATAAACTGACGTCAACTCGGGTAGTACATTATTGGGGTTGCGGGATATTTTCGAGGGCATTACATTGCAAGTTTGGAACAGTAGAAGCATGGTAACATCGCAAAAATGGCAGCTCGCTATTACACTCACATTCCCAAGTATGATGTAAACACGTATGATATCGCCACTTACTTAGACATAGTAAAGCCAGTGTTAGATTTGGCACTTCAAAAAGACCGCGAGAAAATCGCCGTTGCATTATTGCACATTATGCAGTTGGGAAAAGCCGTTTCCCAAATTGCTGACCAGGTAACGCCAAAGCTTACCTGGAACCAGTTTCGATCCCTCCGTGATCCGGACCTTAGGGCCACTTTTGGGTTCCCTCGTCGCCCCCAAAATAATAAAAGTCGACGAGATCAAGTATGAAGGGGATATCAATGTGACCCTCGTACAACTCTACAGATACGTGAGGACCACGTATAGCTCTCAAGATGACGAGCAACAAAATGAACACTTATTCACCGCATTGTTCAACATCCTCCCACCCCACATCACCACCCATCTCGACCTGTACGGCTCATTCGAAGAACATATGCTCTCCATCAGAGAAATGTGCCAACTCGATCAAGTGGTATATGAAGGACGCCTGGACGTCACCCTAGCCAAGGTATGGGGGCACATCAAATCCGCATGTCCCTCACGAACCCTTGAATACCAAGAACAACAGGTGTTCCTCTCCCTGGTGAACCTCCTTCCGGTAGACATCTACCAACATTTCATGGACCATGGGACAGCGAGTTTCCACCAGAACATCCGAGAAATACGAAAACTTCTATGGACACTCACCACTCCAAACAACTCGCCAGCTATGACCAATGAGGAACAACCCTTCACCATTACCAACTCGAGTCCGAGGTCTGTTCACCCACATCCATCTATTCCCTCACATTCCCCCTTAGTAAATGAAGCTCTTGAGCTTTTTTCACCCCCAGCCATGTCTAAACACCCTGTGAATCCCCTATCCACCCCTTCAGCCCCTATCCAAGAAAGTAAATGTATTCCTCCACTGAACACTATCATCAATAAGTCCCTCCATTACCCTAAGGAATCAAACTCCGTGCACCCTTCCAAAATGACTCCCGATGAAAGTCCAACCCCAGTGCACTCTTCCTTGCCTCTATCCTCTCTGACCATCCCTAAATTTTCCCCTGCCCAGCCATCCACCAACGATAATCTTCCATCAATTGTGTTACCCCATAAACCCCATCCTTTTTCTATGCCTGCCAACAAACCACAGCACGCAGAAATGGTCACCCCCACCGTAACCAATTCTCTTTCAATGTCACCCCTGAAAAATGCTGGTCAGAAAATGAGCTCCCCCTCCACTCTCTCACATACCCCTGTCACCCAAGACCAACCTTCACCCCCGTCAATCCCTCAACAACCTGTCACGCCTCTCACTTGACACTTCCTCATATGCATCACCTGTCCCCCCCCTCAAAACTGTCAACCTCACCCCCCCCCCACCATCATCTCCCCACATGCCCAACCTCGGCGAACCCCTTCAAACACCCGCATCAACCAAGAATTCTACAGCTCCGCCTACCTTCTATTTCCCCCCTCCCTTGTCACCCTCTCCAACATTACCCGAACCGCTCCTGAATCCACCTCCAGTAACACCCCCGCTCGCCAACCTACCTCTGCCCCATAATCCAGCACCAGAACCAAAATCTCCATCAATGTCTCCTTCATCCATCCTACCAAATTCCATTGTTTTCTGAGACAAATCTCTTCCGCAACAATCTCTCCAAACTTACCTACTCACCCCATCCCCACAATTTACCTGTCAATCTCCCACACCCCCACTCTCCAAAACCCCAGATCATCCTAAACTCTCAACCTCCACCAAATCCCACCGCTGCCACCAATGAAATGCTGGGTGTGAAGGGAATTCATGGTCTCCTGAAAACTCCCCAGGCCCACATAGGGTCAACCTTTCTTGGTGCCTGGTGCGGGGCTCGAACCTCTGAAGGGAGTTTAACCCTCCTAAAAACCCACAGGTTTTGAGATGCCTTGGGTGGGGTTCGAACCCTGGTTAGTGACCATGACCATCATAGGTCAACCAGGCCCGCGCGCTAACCCACTGTACTACCACGGACGTACAAAAGTATAGTAACCTTAGTCCGATTTGTAAGAACCAGGTGATAGTCTCGTGGTATTTCACGTGATGAGTTTATTGGACTTCCCATCAACGACTATTTTACACTATACCTGACGTCAACTCGGGTAGTACATTATTGGGGTTGCGGGATATTTTCGAGGGCATTACAAGTTTAATGGGTGGTCCTGGTTCGTGGAGGCTGCTGCCAGGAATTGAGTGCCTCTCATGTCCAGATGGTCTTTGACTTTGAGGATTTTGGTTTCTTGATGTAGGTGATCTGTGGGTGCAGTAGCTGTGCAGCCTGTAATAATCTTTAGGGCTTTGTTTTGAATAGTCTGTAAGGTCTTATGATGTGTTTCAGCTAGGTTTTAAGCCCAGGCTGGGCTTGCATATTCCATCCCTGATCTTATGTATTGTTTGTACACTGTGGTGGTGGTTTCTTTGTTGTGTCCAAATTTTGTGTGAGCAAGTGACCTGAGGGCGTTAAGTTTGGGTGTCAGTTTCTTTTTAATGTTTGTGGTGTGCTGTTTGAATGTCATATGAGTATCATATGTTACTCCTAGGATTTTGGGTGTGTGTGTATGTGTTAGTTCTGTGTTGTTTATGGTGAGTTGAGGGATGTATTCGTGTTCTCCTGTCCAGCTTGTGAGCAGGGTTGCGGTGGATTTGGCTGGGACTAGATTAAGTCGGTTTGTAGTGCACCAGCCATGTAGTGTGTTGAGATAGGGTCGAAGGAGATCTGTTGCTCTTTTGGGGTCTTGGTGTGTGCATGTGAGTGTTATGTCATCTGCATAGGAGGCTAAGTTTATTTGGGGCGTATTGGGTGTAGTTATATCGTGCATGTACAGATTGAAGAGTGCGGGAGATAGGACGGATCCTTGTGGGACTCCGTTTGGAAAGTTTCTGATTCTAGATGACTGACCGGCAAAAGATACATGTGCACATCTGCCTGCTAGGAAGTTGGCCAGCCATCTTTTTGTTTTGTTGTGCATGTTTGTGTTGTAGATTTTGTTTGTTAGGTTGTGGCGGGGGATGGCATCGAAGGCTTTACTAATGTCGAGTGTGGCTAGTAGTGATCTGTGTGGTGGTCTAGCTGAGTTGATGCCGTCAAAATCTCTTTGTGTAAGGTCTGTAAGAAGTGTGTTTGTGGAGTGCAGTGGCCTAAAGCCATGTTGTGTTGGAGCTAGGGGTAGGTCGGGTATAATTAGTTGTAATACTAGGCGTTCCATGACTTTGGAGGGGGTGCAAAGGAGTGTGATGGGGGCGGTGCAAGGAGGGTAGCATGGGGTCTTTGTTGGGTTTGGGGAATGTGATAATGATACCATGCTTCCAAATATCTGGTATTGTGTTGTGTGAATAGCTGTAGTTTGATATGTTAGTGAGTGCTTGTATGCCAATTGTGGTCCCAGGTGTCTGAGGTGTATGTTGCTTATGTTGTCTAGGCCACAGGCGGGTGAGTGCTTGAGATTGTTGATATGTTTTGTCTGGTGATTGGTGAAGGGTGTATAGTCAGGGTCTGTGGGGAATTGTCTCTTACATCGGATGACACGTTGGTCGTCTTTGTGAGGTTTTAGGTGGCTGACATGTGAGAAGTGATTGATGAGAGTGTTTGCTTGTTGTTTACATGAAGGAGTAGAGCCTGTTGTTGTGATTGCAGCATGTGATTATGTTGTGTTGCTGTTGGAAAGTGTGATGCTGTTTAGTGTTTTATAGAGTTTTTGGGGGTTTGTTTTGTGATCAAGTGTTTGTAGGAAGTTATTCCAATTTAGTTTTTGTTGTTAGTCTGGGTGTTGAGTGCTTGGATTTGTTGTGTGATGTCTTGTGTGTGGGGTGCTGGGGAGTGTTTCAGTATGTCGCGTTGTCTGATGAGGTTTTGAATTTCTGGTGTGAAGTTGGGGTTGTGTCTTTTTCTGTTACTTTTTGGAATGTGTTTCTTGTCAGTGTTTTGGATAGTTTTATTGAGTATGTGTACAGCATTGTTGATGTTAGTGATGGGTGCACTGTTTAGAGTTGTGAAGTGTTGTTCTGTCTCATTTGTGAATGCTTCCCAGTTGGCTCTTTTATAATTAGTGTATGTGTTTGTGGCTAGCTGGTGGCAAGGTTATTGTTGTTGCTTGGGTTGACTTCTTAATTAAGTATAGACATAGGGGTGAGATTCGTCTATCAGTGGGGAACAGGGACAGGTGTGTTGGTTGTCTGAGTATTATGGGAGAAGG
This sequence comes from Lithodes maja, assembly GCA_037953745.1. Lineage (NCBI taxonomy): Eukaryota > Metazoa > Arthropoda > Malacostraca > Decapoda > Lithodidae > Lithodes > Lithodes maja. The sequence goes on from JBAKBP010002272.1 coordinate 25,689, forward strand.
GGATACAGGGTGATCAAAAAGAAGGTATGTACATTGGTGTATGGAGACAAGAATGATCAACCAGGTGATCAAGAATAAAATATGCATGGTGGATGTATTATTTCCCTCATCTCTCCGAGATGAGGTTATTGTAGAGTCTCGTAACTTACAAGCTCTCCATTTGGTCACTTTTATACTCTTTATCTATTCTCTTTTTCTTTGGGGGTCTTATATTATATCTTCAGGACAGGTTATGATTTCATAGTGTTTATTTATGTCAGGTATATGGTGACCGGACAACTCAACCAGTAGACCATTTCAACCAGTAGCTCTCAACCAGTACCAAATCAACCAATACGGTTAGGTTAGGTTAGGTTAGTACTATATTTTGGCACTGGTTTGGTTGGTCTGGGTTAATTTGGCACTGGTTGAGAGCTACTGGTTGAAATGGTCTACTGGTTGAGATGACATGGAACCCAGGTAGGCTATATATACAGTGATGGTAGGTTATGTGTGTAGGTTTTAAAATGGTTGAGAGAATAGGGCGTTTGCCCTTAGTAGTGAAGATCAGTCAGGAAGTTGGGGCTGTAAACATAGATAAGCAATAATTCCTAGGCAACTTCAAGCAGACCAACAAAATGTTGCCTTGGTTGAGTTGGCTTCAAGGCCCCAAGCGACAAAGAAGGAGAAGATAGCTAGGCGTCAGTGCGTCAGTGTCACACAAGCAGCAGGCATTAGTCTACATCAGTCATCACTCTAAGTTCTACTAACATGGAGAACCAAGATATACATGTCCATATCCTTGAGATGGAGGACGTGTTGGGAGGTGCGATCGCTATTGTGGCTCCTGAGAGTCCTGAGGACGAGTCAGGTGAGTGACTATAGACAATCTGGTAGAGTTAGGCTAATACAGGATCCACAACAAATAGCCAAGTCACTAGCTTGTTCCGGCTATGTTGAACTATTTTTCTCTTGAGCAACGTTCGGTAGCTTTATCCTAACCACTATAGATTAATTATATTCTAGGCCTAGCCTAGAATATAATATAATTGTAATTTAGTGAGGCCATGTACGTAGGCTAGCCCTAAAACCTACCATCTGCACATAAGTCATTCAATGGCCGCCGGGCAAAGAAGGAAGAACCAGGGTTGCCAACTATAAGCACCAGTTTCCGCAGGTCGCTAGATATTAAACATTCCATTATTTTGTATATATAATCGATCATTAGACTTCGAATGTTGCTTGAAAATATACAAAACACATATATTAGATATGCTATCAGGATATATGATAAATGTTCGCTAGATATAAATAAACATAGCCAACATATAAAATTTGAGATTGACAATACTGCCCGGCTCAACAATCTCTGACGCCGACCATGACGCAGACTTTTGGCGGGAAATTCAACACTAATTACCGTACATAAGAGTTGATATAGTCGGTTTATTTTCAGCTGAGGGTAAATTGGCATGTCCTCATCATGATTAATCGGCTATTACGAGGATTTTGAAGCGTAATATGTTGCTAATGATGAAAACTTGGCATTTATATGAGACAGAGACATAGGCTACTGTAGTTTCATATTTAGCATTAAGCATCAGCTGGAAACAAATAAACTATAGGCCTAGTTATTAAGGTGGGATGGTGCTTATTCTGGCCTACCTTCATCCTCATGCTTAGCTCCATTAGTTTTCAGATTATAAGACGTTCGGCCCATTAACCCGGGAACTGTGGGAAGACTCTTAAGAGTTCCCCCGGCGGACTGCGGGAAGACTCTTAAGAGTCAGGGGGGGAAAAAATCAATTTAAAACACCGGAAAAAACAAATATATTTTGTTTTTATTTTTTTATTTTTTTTATTTTTTTTTGCCCCTGGGCCATGCCAAATATCACTCCTCCACCTCCCCTCCTTCCCCAGTTTCCTCCCCTCCTTCAGTTATCACCTATTTTCCCTGTTATTCCCTTTTCCTGTGGTCTATTTTCGTGCTAACATTAGCGAGTTGGTAGCAGGGCGTTGTCATCACTGTTAGCAAGCGAGTGCAAGAGAGAGAGAGAGAGTATCGATCGACAGTCTCTCTCCAGAGGTGGAGGAAAGTGGTGGGCTGGGAGGTTGCCTCAGCCATACACTGTGTAACTCCCGGCCTGTATCGCCGATTTTGACCATCCAAACGCTGTTTCCACTTGTTTTATTGTTGTAACAGGTTAATACCTTTATAATCAACCTATAATAGGCACATATGGATAAGTATTAATGCTATTTATGGTAAAATAAATATTTTAGTGATGGGAACAGCTCAAATACATCAGCACAGGAGTGTGGTGTCTCATACCCCCCATGCGCACTTCAGAGGTTAAACATATATCCATATATATCCTTCCTGAGCTTTATAATACCGTCTAAATGCAGCTGAAATAAAACAAAAAGACGTCGCCCATACTGTAAGGGTTAAATGGTTCTCTTTGTTTTCCGCTTCCAAGATTGTCCCATTTTGTGTTTCTCTTGGGAATAATGTACTCGGTATTTCATGAAGGTTGTCAGCGACCTTGTGACCCCGGGTGTACTCCTGAGGAAATGACCGTGTACTGTACCTGCCCTTCCACACCTGTGCTCCCAGGCAAAGGTGTACTGTGTACAGTTGCCCACATATATTTGATCCGCTTTGTCATTTTATTTATGGAAGGAAAAGTAGTAAGATTGAATTAAGGGGAGGTTTTTAGTTTGTTCCCTAGACCTCTATCAAGCTTAATATTAGACCCCTTGACCCCCTTTCTAGATAAATTTGTACATTTTTCGGTAGGGCCGAAGTTCCTGTTAATTTATTGTTAACCCGGCAAGCGCGATAGGCCTCACGGAAGGCTTCCTATAGGGAACGCGATAGGCCTCACGGAAGCAAGACCATAAAAAAAGCTTTCCAAAAAAAAAAGGGCCTATCAAAACAAAGGAATTTGTCTCTAGGTGAGATAATTCCCCTCCAGTACTCATCCATGTAAATCTCACCCACCCCCCTCCCCTCCTTCCCCACCTTATTCCCCCCTCCCTCCCCTCCTCAATTATCACCTATTTTCCCTCTTATTATCATCATTTATCGGTTATTTTTCTCTCCCGCGATAATGTAGCACAAGTGGGTTGCAGAAAAGATCGATATGTAACACCCAGACACCAGCCCACACCGCCCCGCTCGTCTCAGTTACCTCACAGACAGCGAGAGAGGAGGGTTGCCTGTAGCTCTCTCTCGCCTGACATTACGACCGGGTGGCCAATATCTTCGTTTTTCACCACCCAAATGCTTTTCCCACTTATTTTAGCACTCTTGAAGGTTCATATATACATCATATATGTAAAATAAAAGCATACCGAAAACAAATAATGGTCTATATTGTAAATATAACGAATTCTGTCAGAATCCAAGGCTAGAAATGCACAAATAACTACCCTAGCCCCTAGGTCTATTTAGCGCTTACCGGGTTAATTTAAGTTCCTGTTAATTTACTGACTCGCTATCGCTCGCCAGGAAAAAATCGACACCTAAATGGCGCGAAAGGTCTTAAAACAAACAGAAATGGGGTTAAAGTTCTTAAAATTGCCAAACTAATGGGGCGAACGTCTTAAATCTAAAAAAACAATGGGGCTAAATATAAGAGAGAAAGGGGTCAAGAAAAAAAAACCCTTAAGTGTAGTTCTTGATGCAGTAGTTAACCCGGTAAGCGCTAAATAGACCTAGGGGCTAGGGTAGTTATTTGTGTATTTCTAGCCTTGGATTCTGACAGAATTCGTTATATTTACAATATAGACCATTATTTGTTTTCGGTATGCTTTTATTTTACATATATGATGTATATATGAACCTTCAAGAGTGCTAAAATAAGTGGGAAAAGCATTTGGGTGGTGAAAAACGAAGATATTGGCCACCCGGTCGTAATGTCAGGCGAGAGAGAGCTACAGTCAACCCTCCTCTCTCGCTGTCTGTGAGGTAACTGAGACAAGCGGGGCGGTGTGGGCTGGTGTCTGGGTGTTACATATCGATCTTTTCTGCAACCCACTTGTGCTACATTATCGCGGGAGAGAAAAATAACCGATAAATGATGATAATAAGAGGGAAAATAGGTGATAATTGAGGAGGGGAGGGAGGGGGGAATAAGGTGGGGAAGGAGGGGAGGGGGGTGGGTGAGATTTACATGGATGAGTACTGGAGGGGAATTATCTCACCTAGAGACAAATTTTTTTTTTTTGATAGGCCCTTTTTTTTTTTGGAAAGCTTTTTTTATGGTCCTGCTTCCGTGAGGCCTATCGCGTTCCCTATAGGAAGCCTTCCGTAAGGCCTATCGCGCTTGCCGGGTTAAACATGCAAAATCTCAGTCCTCTACCTCCCCTCCTTCCCCACTTTCCTCCTATCCCTCAGTTATCACCTATTTTCCCTATTATTCCCTTATTCTGAGGTATATTTTTGTGCTAACATTAGCGAGTTGCAAGCAGGGTGTTGTCATCACTGATAGCAATCGAGTGCAAGAGAGAGAGAGAGAGTATCGATCGACTGTGTCGCAGTGGCCTTGGGGAAAATTGGCGGGAAGGTAGCTTGCCTCACCCATACATTATACAACTCGCGGGCTATATCTCCGATTTTGACCATCCAAACGCTGTTTTCACTCGTTTTATTGTTGTTTCAGGTTAATACCTTTATAATCAACCCATAATAGGCGCATATGGATAATTATTAATGCTATTAATGGTACAATGAATATTTTAGTGACGAAAAACCTCAAATACGTCAGCACAGGGGGAGGTTTTCATTTACCCCCGTGCGCACTTCAGAGGTTCGTGTGATCCATTATTGATTGTGTAACATATTGTTCTTATAGGTCAATCACACTATTATTACAAGTATATCACAAATACACTATTATTACAAGTATATCACAAAACAAACACACTATTATTACAAGTATATCACAAACACACTATTATTACAAGTATATCACAAACACACTATTATTACAAGTATATCACAAACACACTATTATTACAAGTATATCACAAAACAAACACACTATTATTACAAGTATATCACAAACACACTATTATTACAAGTATATCACAAACACACTATTATTACAAGTATATCACAAAACAAACACACTATTATTGTTATGCCCTGTTTTTCTACAGGTTTAACTTGGGTAATGTGAGTTCTGAATGACTGGGTATAGAAGGCTGCATGCACAATACAAGGTATGAGGAATAGAGAACACAAAATAAACACACGGTAACACGACACAAGTTTACGTTTATTTAAGTAAAGAAATAAAGAGCATAGAAAGATAGTTATATTCGCACAAAACAAATGATAGAAGGGAACTGCTAGCATTAGCGGATCTGGATGGAGCCTAGTCTCCCACTTCCAACGTTCAGGTATAATCTTCTGATCACGGGTTTAATTAGCAAGTTTATATTTTTACTGGAAGACCTCAATATATTCGTATAATTCAATGTCACTGATTTGACCTCTTGCTGGCTGGTCGCGTGCCCAAGTAGCAGCTCACAGTTAGGATTAGACACGCGTATTGTAGAACACGGCAATCTCTAGTAACCTCATGGGGGTACTGAACTAAGTTTGATATTCTTGAAGCAGAAATACGTAGAACACAAATCAGTGGGCGACGTTAGATATCACTAGAGTTTGAATATCTGAATAAGGTAATTACGAGAGTCAAAGTCGCCTGTTAATTAAAGAGCACTGATCGCTTAGTACGTCCCAAATGGAATGGTTAAATATGAATTGCGCTGGACAAGGTCTTAGCCACTTTATAGAAAGTTAATAAGTGAGTATCAAGCTAGTACTATAACACTTAGTACTAGCAACATGAATCTTGAATAGTATGGGTAGATCTGGTCCTGGTTATCTTGCTTCCGGTGATGTTGGGGGCTAACGACTGGTTCCTCGGCCGTCCAGATGGTCCAAAATGTAGGAAGTTCTCAAGTCGGATCTCTTGATGATCGTTGCTGGCTACACACTTATATACCCACGAATTTGTGTGAAGGTTATAAGGTGCACGTTAGGACTTGTACATGGACAGATGCTTCTATCAGTCTTCTCTGCCACGGAGTCTGCCGGATCTGGAATCTCTCAACTCCGGAACAACACAAGGCAGAGCTAGAGGTAAACTGCAGGGTAGTGACCACTGGTTGGTGTCTAGCTTTCAACTGATTTGACTGGGGGCGGGAGTTAGATTTATAGGCTCGGTTCTGGACCCTGTAGACAGTAGGGATCTCGAGTCTTATGAACTTAATTGAGCTCTCAATAGAAATGGAGACTAGGTAAGATGGTATTTACTGTTGTGGCACAGGGCTATAGGAAAGCCTTTATATTTCATATAACTGAGCCTTAGTAAGAGGTACTATTTTGGCTATACTGGACGTATTTAGGGGAGAGAGACTGGATCTACTTTGCGAGGAGGATGGGGACAGCTGTGATAGGAACGTCTCTCTAGATTGTTCAATCTTCATTCTATGGTATAGCTGAGGTGCTAATTTAGTGATCAGAGCATGCAAGAAAGGTAAATGGTTTATTGTGAGCTAATAGAGGTTAGTAAAGGTGTTAGTCATTCATGGTTAGTTCATTGACAGGAAGAATTCCTGTGCTACCTGGCAATGACTCGAAAGTCAAAACAGGGGCCAGGTATACCTCCGCGGGGGTGGGGGTCTCCCTCCTCGGGTGGGCCAAAAGGGGGAGCTGGGCGCACTCTCTCTGTGATCGTCGTCCGGCGGCTGTGGCTAGGGGCTTGCCATATCACCAGTGTTTATAATAACCCTCTGTGTATGAGACAGATGTGGGTGTCTTTAATACCAAAACCGAAGGTGCCTTAGCTAGCTGGTTTTACTCGGCTGGTTGTTAATTGTAGAGTTTGCTGGATGTGGTGGAGACTGGGTTGCTAACTCTGCCACATTTATCTGGAAGTATGGCAATAGAAGTTAGTAACTGGCGGGGCGGCTAGCCTCGCACCGACGACCATTGGGTGCAGGGTTGTGAATGTGTTGTAAGAGAATAGATGGCATGCAAGGGGCTAGTAAAGTTCTAATGTTGTTCTGGCCTACTAAGTGAAGGTAGGCTGGATAGGAGTATATATATAAAAGGTTGGAGAGCGTTAGCAACGGACAATTCAAGGATCTTCAAGAGGTATGAGAGAGAGGCTAGGTCGGACAAGAGTCGAGAAGCGCGGGAATTCTTACTGAGAGGGGGGGAGAGTTCAAGGGCTACAGGGAAATTTTGCCCCTAAGGTCCCTGGGCGTGGGGGTGGCATTAGGCTACACTTGATATGGAAAGTTTGAAAAGGCAGTAGAATACGTTAGCCAAAATATGCTACCGGGGAATGCAACTATGGGGTGGTATATGAGTCTGGAAAAGATAGAGTTATGTGATCAGTCCGAGGGTTATGGATACTATTAGTTGGTCCTGGGAACTGCGTTTTCTAGTAAATATAAATATAAATACCAACAAAAGCGGCAGTTCGTAGGGGTACTTAGTTATTGTTTCGGGGTACTTATGACAGATACTGGTAACCAGGTTATCTTATACAATCTCTGGTTGGGGTAAGAGGTGTAAGACACGAAGTAAATTGGCGTAGTGTGGGCTGTGGATACGAAGGAGGCAAGGGGAAGACGTATGACAATTGTGGAAAGTAAATGGAAAAAGGTGAACACAATGGCGGATAAAAATACTTAACCTAAGGATTGCATACATAGATTTATGGGGCGATGGGTCTTCATAAAGCTTAGTCTGGCAAGACAAGATGTTAGGGAATGTTAATATTGATACTTAGTTACTAGAGGAACAATGCAAGGGGCGACTGAGCACGGGTTACATATATCTATACTCGTCATGGAAAATGATATAAGAGGTCTAGGGACAATCGTGGGTGTTTTAACTTCTAAAATATATAACATCTACTTCTCGGATGCAAGAACATACATAGATATAATTATGGCTGTCTGATGTGTTGGCATTGGCTCAACGTCGGGACAGGGCATGGTTGTTTTTTTTATATGAATGTATATTCCTGTTCATCATCTTTGTAGCAAGGACAGTGCCGCTATGTCGTATCAATGCTGGTGGCAGTTAATATTATAGACTTAGTTACTAGAGGAACAAATGCAAGGGGCGACTGGGCAGTGGGCACGGGTTACATATATCTATACTAGTCATGGAAAATGATATAAGAGGTCTAGGAACAAACGTGGGTGTTTTAACTTCTAAGATATATATAAAATCTACTTCTCGGATGTAAGAACATACATAAATATTATGGCTGTCTGATGTGTTGGCATTGGCTCAACGTCGGGACAGGGCATGGTTGTTTTTAATATGAATGTATATTCCTGTTCATCATCTTTGTAGTTAGGAGTGTAGGACACGAGGGGGTTAGTGTACGTGAGGTGTGGAAAAATGGTCAGTTTAGAAAAGGTAACAAGGTGTGGCCATGAGCTGCTTAGCCCTGCGGGCTTGGGCCTGTCTGAAATGGCTGGCTCGGTCAGCTGGTCCTTTCGTTCTGTGGACCTTTCTTCCGGGTGTTTCTGTGTGGTGTTCGCTCGTGGCTTCTGTGGTGGGCTTCTTGTTCTGGGGCATTTTACTTCCCTCTCCTTCATTATAGGCTCGTCCTCGAGCCTCAAGGGTGAAGTTAAAAGAAGCATAGTGATGGTGAGTCATTTCCAGGGTATTTAGAAAGTTCCACCAAACACGAGAGCGACGGTCAGGTTTCTTTTGCAGGTCAATGTATACCTGTAAGAATGTGTCCTCTGTGTTGTGGCGGGCAGCTGCCCGGGCTTGGTGTGGGTGTGGTACACGGGCCAAGTGTCCAGTGGGGGTCTTTACTTTAACCTTTCGTATGAATGGTTTGTAGCTTTCCCCCGTGGGGGTCGGAGTGAGGTGTGTGGGATTGACAGGAAGTCTGTTTAGTGTGGTGAATGGGTTATTTACCGAAAGGGGATTCGCGCGTGACAACAGAGCTGGGGATGAAGGGGGAATGTGAGTCTGGTTTTTATTTGGTTTTCTTGGGCGATGTTGTAGGTTGGGAATATATAGTGAGGCAATGCGCACAATCGGTTTAGGTAAGGGGGGTGAAGGAGGTGTGTGGGAAGGAGGGGGTGTGTGTGTTGTGTGGCTTGGGTCCTTAGTGTCAGAACGGGGTGTTATTTTTGTATCGCTGTCTTTAAATCTGATGGGTCTGTTGATTATTCTACCTCTGGCGGTCCTGGTGGGAAGGTAGATGTTTGTCGTGGGACTTGAGTCGCTCGACGATGTTTTATAGTGAGGGGAAGCACGTTTTATAGGTAACTGACATGCGGGGGTTTTCTCGGGGGTGATTTTGGGGGGGGTTTTCTTAGGGGGGGGTTGGTTGGGGGTTCGGTGAGATGAGGAGGTTGGTCGGTGTGTGGGTGGGGTGGTGGGGATCGTGGAGGGGAAAGGGGCGGATGCGGGGGGGGCTAGACGGGTGGGTAAGGAGTGTAGATTTAAGTTGGAGGGTTGGGGGTAGGGGCGTGTGTCGTTTGATGAGGTTGGTGATTTGCTGGTGATTATTCGTCTTCTTTCCCTTTGTGGGGGAGAATTCGACAAAGACGAAGAAGAGGAGGAGGAGGAGGAGGAGGAGGAGGAGGAGGAGGAGGGTAGTGGTCTGGCAGCCCTACGGAACTTGGTTAGTAGGGTGTGTTTTCTGGAGGTTTTAAACGATGTTTGTCGTGGGCGTAAGTTGTAGCGTGAGGTTACTGAGGTAGATTGTGTGGTGCGGTTGGGGGTGTACTTGGTTTGGGGTGGGTGTGGTGGTTTTCTCACTGTGGTGCCTGGTGGAGGTATGTCAGGGCTAGACGGGAGGGTTTCTGTTGTGGTCGGGGTTGTGGGTGGAGGTTTTTGTACTTGGATAAGTTGGGGAGGAACTTGAATATCAGAAGTGAAGGAAGGTGTCATGGTGGAAGAGGGTGTGATATTGGGGGCTTGGGGTTTGTGGAGGTTAGTTGGGGGGGTATGGTGAGAAAAGATTTGTCGGTTCGGTGTTGGAGGGCTTAGGTCCTTAGGTGTTTGCATGGGAATATTTGTAGCCTGAGTGAGGGGGTGAGTAGGGGTGTTTAATTTAGGGTCGGACGTGTGGGGTGGGGTAATGTCTTGTGGCTTTAGGGGTTTAAACGCTCGGACGAATCTAGTTCGGAGCGTGCGAGTTACGCCGTGATAGTCGATGGTGACTTGAAAGGCATTTGGGACTTGTATTACGGTGTAGGGTCCGACATAGCGAGGGCCTAACTTGTTGGTGATAGGGAGGTTGGCTATCATTACGGTGTCATGGATGGCGAAAGGGTTTTTGTCATCGATGTTATCAGTTTTGGTGTCTTGACAGATCTGGGCGGTATGGAGGGTGTTTTGCAGATGTTGCAATGGGTCAATTGTGGAGGTGGTGGAGGGAAGGTGAGCGTGGTGGTGGAATGGCAGTAACAGGGGTGGTACACCGTAAACACGTTCATGAGGGGAAATACCGTCTTCCCGAGGACAGGTGTTCATACCCCACTGTATCATCTTTAGTTGTGATGGCCAGTCTAAGGTATTAAGAGCAATCATTCTTGTACGTAACTGGTTGTTGATGGTGCGATGGCTGCGTTCGCAGATAGCATTTCCTTGAGGCCAGTACGGGGATGAGTGTTTAATCTTGATACCGCATTGTTGGGTGAATTGTTGCCAAACGTGTCCACTAAACTCGGGGGCATTGTCCGATAGAAGAGCAAGGGGAAGGCCGAATATAGGGAACACTTCGGTGGCAAGCAGTGTGGCGACTGTGGTGGCTGTGTGGTCTTTAACTGGGCAGGCTATTAGAAATTTTGAATATACGTCTACAAATGTGACGATATAGCGGTTGCCAGCGTAAGAAGGGAACGGGCCCATGATGTCGAGGGATAGGACTTGGAACGGTTTGTTGGCAGAAATGGTACCAGCTGGGCCTGGGGTGCGTGATCTATCCTTTCCCAATAAACACGGTTTGCAGGATTCTGTCACTCGTTGTGCAATTTTGGAGGGGTTGGGGGTCCAGTATTGGTCTGTGAAGATCTTTAACATTTTCTTTTGTCCAAGGTGTATGCCGTTTCCCTCGTGGATGGCAATCATGTAGTCGTGGGCTATGGTGGGGTCCAAGATTATGTGACCAGTGTCTGTGGCAAGTTGATCTCCCCAGCGAGTCAGTCTCCTGAAGACGTTTAACGGTATCCAGGGGGGTCTGATTCGTGCTTCCCAAGATTGAATTAGGGAGGGGGCTGGGGGGGCATTCTGTTGGGAGGTGGGGGTAGATACCAATTGAGTGTTTTGTAAGGCGGCCAGGTTGGTGGGGGGGTCTTTTGGTACTGGCAAACGTGACAGGGCGTCTGCATTAGTATGGAGTTTGCCGGGACGATATTGTATGGTAAAGTCGTAGTCCTCTAGGGTCTCTCTCCAACGTACCAAAATGGCTGAGTTGGTTTCGCACCTACGCAGCCATTGTAAAGATTGATGGTCGGTAATTATTTCGAGTTTTGCGCCCAACACAAATGACCGGAAGTGGCTGAGTGCCCAAATGATCCCTAAGCACTCTCTCTTGGTGGCTGCGTAATTTTGTTGGGGTGGGGTGAGTGTGCAGCTGGCATACGCTATCACATGTTCCTTTCCATCTCTGATTTGAGATAATACGGCACCTATGGCGTACAGAGATACGTCGGTATAAAGACGGAAAGGTTTCTGGTAGTCAGGGAAAACGACGATAGGGGCTTGGATTAGCTTTTGCTTCAAAGTGTTAAACGCGAGGTCTCTTTCAGGTGTCCAGGCGAACGGGGTGTCTTTGTGGGTAAGTTGGTGGAGGGGTCTGGCTATGGTGGCAAAGTGGGGGACGAAACGTCTGTAGTACGTGGCTAAACCTAGAAACGAACGTATTCCTATAACCGTGGTGGGTGGGGTTTGGTTTTGTATGGCTTGAAGTTTCTTTGGGTCTGGCGCAATACCATGTTCAGATATCACGTGTCCGAGAAAATCTACCTTATTCCGGGCAATCACGCACTTTGAGGGTTTTAATTTCAACCCGGCGGCTCGGATTCTTTGCAGGACTTGTCTCAACCTGAAGAGGTGTTCTTCCCAGGTTGGAGAGTACACAATAATATCGTCCAGATAGGCTAGGCAGGTTTCCCAGGTTAGGCCATGTAATACCGTTTCCATCAAACGGGAGAAAGTGGCGGGTCCGTTACAGAGGCCAAAAGGTAGGACGTTAAATTCATAGTGATGGCCACCACTAGTGGAAAATGCTGTTTTCTGTTGGTCCTCGGCCTTGATAGGCACTTGCCAATACCCTGCTTGCAAGTCGAGGGTAGTGAACCATTTGGATCCGTATAGGGAGTCAAGGGAATCGTCTATGCGGGGTAAGGGCGTAGCGTCTTTAATGGTTATGTCATTTAACCTCCTGTAATCGACGCAAAAACGAGTTGTCCCATCTTTCTTTTTGACTAAGACAACAGGGGAAGACCAGGGGCTAATGGACGGGGTGGCAATCCCGGCCTCTAACATTTCCTGGACTTGGCGTTCCTCTTCCTGACGTTGTATGGGGTTCTTTCTACGGGATGGTTGTCGTATGGGGGGGCCTGTGGTGTTAATGATGTGTTGTTCTACATCCGTCTGTCCGATTTCGGTGGGTTGTTGGGCAAAGACGTCACTGAATTCCAGCAGTAGGTTGTACATGCCGTTCTTTTGGTGGTCAGATAGTGTCTCAGGAAGAGGGGGCAATTGGAGGCTGGTAGGGGTGTCGTTACAATGTATGGGGAGGTCATCGAAAGTTTCGAGGTCTCCTATAATGAGACCTTTCGGTAATGTCAGGGGTTCCTCTGAGATATTAGCCACGAGAATGTGGTTGATACGAGCGGGAATGATGGCGGGTTGTAAGAGGTAGCGATGGGGGTTGGGGGATGTGTTAGTGGGGGAAAATACCATGTGAGTTTGGGGTATGGGCCGCAGGTTCACCCATTTTTGATGGTGGGGGGGAATTTGGCATTTATCCTGACTACCGCTGGGCTAATGATGGTGGGGGACTGACTGGTGAGCAGGTGCTTGGTACTTATAAGGGGGGCAAGGTCACTTTGGTGGGGGTCACGCGTGAGGGGGGAATTAACGGCGCGTGTGAGAGGATCAGTGGGGCGCGGTGTGAGGGGGTTAGAAAACGGGATTTGTTGGAGGGACTGCGGAGGGTTGGTGGGGGGAGCGTTGTCGGTGGCAGTAACTGTTTGTTTAGAGGTTATCTGGGGTTGGTGGGTTTGTCTGTCATGAGGGGGTGAGTCAAGTGTGGGGTTTTGAAGTTGATTAGGGGTGTGAATTGTGGGGGGGTGGAAGGGAGCTACTGACTGAAAACGGTCACAAGGGAAATTTTGTTGGTGGGAATTGGTGGAGGTTGAAAGTTTGGTTGGGCTCATGATGGTGGGGGACCGACTGGTGAGCAGGTGTTCGGTACGCATGAGGGGGGGGAAATCACTTTGGGGGGAGTCACGCGTGAGGGGGGGGTTACAGGCGCGTGCGGGCGGTTCAGAAGGGTGAGAGGGGAGCGAGTTAGAAAACAGGATTTGCTGGGGGGACTGCGGAGGGTTGGTGGGAAAAAAATTAGGTGTAGAACATGGGTTATTGGTGTAGGACTGGTGTATTGATTTGGGGTTGTTAACATTTCTGGGGGCATGGGGGAAACATTGGGTACATCGGTCGGCATTTTCTCTGGAAACATGTGTACATAAACATTGGATAGAATTAGGGTTACCTATCTCAGAGTCTGTCCTGAAAACATGGGAGGATTTATTCTGGACAGAGTTACGAGAATTGAGGGGATTACCGAGGGGGAGTTGCTTGGACTTGTCTTCTTTCGTTTGTTGAGGCATTTTTTTACTGAATTGAGTGAGGTTTTGAGAGATCTCGGGGCAAGGGGAGGTTTTAGGAGTCACCTTAGTGCTAGCTGCAACTTGGTAACCCCGAATCAGGGTTTGTTGAGGGGGAGGTTGTTTTTTCTTTTTGTGAATGGGTTTCTGTGTGATTGGTTTGTCAGAGGCTTTGGGCTGGAATTTATTTTTGAATGAGATCAGCCTTTGGCCGCAGTCAATCTGGGCCTCTAGTTTTTGAAGGAGGTCAAGTCCAAGGAAACCATCATAATGTTTACAGTTGGAGGAAAATACTGTAAATGTGTGATAACAACAAGCATGGGGGCCAGGAATGGTTACTGATAGGGGTAAAGTGTCTCCTAGGAGATTTAAGTAAGTATCAGCAGCTGAGATGAGTTCTGTTTTGGTGTTTAACAAAGGGCCAAATCGTCGGGGATGTTTTTCATAGTAAGATTTGAACAAACATGACTTGGCAGCTCCCGTGTCAATTAGCAAGCGGACAGGAATGTCCTTGATTTTGGCCATGTAATAAATGGGGGCAGTGCGACTAGTTATGGCGTCCCCCGCCGAGCCCATCGTGGGCGGGGGATACTTTAAAAATCCTGGGGGTCGGTATTTACCTCTTCCAGGATTTCCTCGGTATCGTCTGAGATCATGGTATGGGGGGCAATTTCTTCCTCTTGTCCCCACTCCTCTTCATTTACAGAAATGCGAGGGGTAGAGGGGCGAGGTTTGGCAGAGTCACGAATTTGGTGGAGGGCACACTGAGCATTACAGGCAGGGAAATCATAGGGGTTGATAATAACTAAGGTAGGGTTTTTACTTTGGTAGGTGTTGTAGTTGCGGTTCCGGTTGAAGATTCTGCGTGGCTGGGACGGTTGGAACCGGGGTCTACTGGGTTGGGGCTTGCCGGAAGGGTAGGTGGGTCTGTTGTTGAAAGATGAGGCTGGGGAGGCATTGTTGGGGTTTTGGTGGTTGGTTTGCTGCGGGCGCGTGGGAAACCTCTTGATTGCAGCGATTTGGGTGGGTGCTTCTGTGCACACGGCCAAAATACGTCGGATCGTGATGAGGTCTTTTCTGTATCCGACGAAATCGTGCACCCGGAAATGGTCTGTTACTGCTGAGGGCAATATTGACACAAGGTTGACCAGAATTTGCTGTTCTTGTTGGATTTTGGTCAACGTGGGAAAAGAATGTTTTATGTTTTGGGCAAGCTTACTCACTGTGGTATCTAGATCGCCTTCGAATTTCGTGTCTAAGATACGGGTGTGGGCCACGAAAGCGCCCAACGAAGGTCTAATGGCTTCAATCACTATTGTGCGAAATTCGTTCCAGGTGAGGTCAGGGTGCACTTGATAGGCCACCAGGGGAACGGCTTTTCCCAGGTGTGGTACTGTTACGGCTATTTTTTGTGCGTCCGTGGTATAACTAACGTCAAGTAAGGGTTTCACTACGTCCATGAATACTTCGATCCCATAATTTGTTTGATCATAATTTGGGATGGAAGTGTGGGTAGGTTGCGCCATGATGTTCTCGTGTTCTAGCTGTTCCAAACTTGTAATGTAATGCAACCTTTTATCCGAATCAAGAACCACCGCTGCCGCCAATGTTATGCCCTGTTTTTCTACAGGTTTAACTTGGGTAATGTGAGTTCTGAATGACTGGGTATAGAAGGCTGCATGCACAATACAAGGTATGAGGAATAGAGAACACAAAATAAACACACGGTAACACGACACAAGTTTACGTTTATTTAAGTAAAGAAATAAAGAGCATAGAAAGATAGTTATATTCGCACAAAACAAATGATAGAAGGGAACTGCTAGCATTAGCGGATCTGGATGGAGCCTAGTCTCCCACTTCCAACGTTCAGGTATAATCTTCTGATCACGGGTTTAATTAGCAAGTTTATATTTTTACTGGAAGACCTCAATATATTCGTATAATTCAATGTCACTGATTTGACCTCTTGCTGGCTGGTCGCGTGCCCAAGTAGCAGCTCACAGTTAGGATTAGACACGCGTATTGTAGAACACGGCAATCTCTAGTAACCTCATGGGGGTACTGAACTAAGTTTGATATTCTTGAAGCAGAAATACGTAGAACACAAATCAGTGGGCGACGTTAGATATCACTAGAGTTTGAATATCTTAATAAGGTAATTACGAGAGTCAAAGTCGCCTGTTAATTAAAGAGCACTGATCGCTTAGTACGTCCCAAATGGAATGGTTAAATATGAATTGCGCTGGACAAGGTCTTAGCCACTTTATAGAAAGTTAATAAGTGAGTATCAAGCTAGTACTATAACACTTAGTACTAGCAACATGAATCTTGAATAGTATGGGTAGATCTGGTCCTGGTTATCTTGCTTCCGGTGATGTTGGGGGCTAACGACTGGTTCCTCGGCCGTCCAGATGGTCCAAAATGTAGGAAGTTCTCAAGTCGGATCTCTTGATGATCGTTGCTGGCTACACACTTATATACCCACGAATTTGTGTGAAGGTTATAAGGTGCACGTTAGGACTTGTACATGGACAGATGCTTCTATCAGTCTTCTCTGCCACAGAGTCTGCCGGATCTGGAATCTCTCAACTCCGGAACAACACAAGGCAGAGCTAGAGGTAAACTGCAGGGTAGTGACCACTGGTTGGTGTCTAGCTTTCAACTGATTTGACTGGGGGCGGGAGTTAGATTTATAGGCTCGGTTCTGGACCCTGTAGACAGTAGGGATCTCGAGTCTTATGAACTTAATTGAGCTCTCAATAGAAATGGAGACTAGGTAAGATGGTATTTACTGTTGTGGCACAGGGCTATAGGAAAGCCTTTATATTTCATATAACTGAGCCTTAGTAAGAGGTACTATTTTGGCTATACTGGACGTATTTAGGGGAGAGAGACTGGATCTACTTTGCGAGGAGGATGGGGACAGCTGTGATAGGAACGTCTCTCTAGATTGTTCAATCTTCATTCTATGGTATAGCTGAGGTGCTAATTTAGTGATCAGAGCATGCAAGAAAGGTAAATGGTTTATTGTGAGCTAATAGAGGTTAGTAAAGGTGTTAGTCATTCATGGTTAGTTCATTGACAGGAAGAATTCCTGTGCTACCTGGCAATGACTCGAAAGTCAAAACAGGGGCCAGGTATACCTCCGCGGGGGTGGGGGTCTCCCTCCTCGGGTGGGCCAAAAGGGGGAGCTGGGCGCACTCTCTCTGTGATCGTCGTCCGGCGGCTGTGGCTAGGGGCTTGCCATATCACCAGTGTTTATAATAACCCTCTGTGTATGAGACAGATGTGGGTGTCTTTAATACCAAAACCGAAGGTGCCTTAGCTAGCTGGTTTTACTCGGCTGGTTGTTAATTGTAGAGTTTGCTGGATGTGGTGGAGACTGGGTTGCTAACTCTGCCACATTTATCTGGAAGTATGGCAATAGAAGTTAGTAACTGGCGGGGCGGCTAGCCTCGCACCGACGACCATTGGGTGCAGGGTTGTGAATGTGTTGTAAGAGAATAGATGGCATGCAAGGGGCTAGTAAAGTTCTAATGTTGTTCTGGCCTACTAAGTGAAGGTAGGCTGGATAGGAGTATATATATAAAAGGTTGGAGAGCGTTAGCAACGGACAATTCGAGGATCTTCAAGAGGTATGAGAGAGAGGCTAGGTCGGACAAGAGTCGAGAAGCGCGGGAATTCTTACTGAGAGGGGGGGAGAGTTCAAGGGCTACAGGGAAATTTTGCCCCTAAGGCCCCTGGGCGTGGGGGTGGCATTAGGCTACACTTGATATGGAAAGTTTGAAAAGGCAGTAGAATACGTTAGCCAAAATATGCTACCGGGGAATGCAACTATGGGGTGGTATATGAGTCTGGAAAAGATAGAGTTATGTGATCAGTCCGAGGGTTATGGATACTATTAGTTGGTCCTGGGAACTGCGTTTTCTATTAAATATAAATATAAATACCAACAAAAGCGGCAGTTCGTAGGGGTACTTAGTTATTGTTTCGGGGTACTTATGACAGATACTGGTAACCAGGTTATCTTATACAATCTCTGGTTGGGGTAAGAGGTGTAAGACACGAAGTAAATTGGCGTAGTGTGGGCTGTGGATACGAAGGAGGCAAGGGGAAGACGTATGACAATTGTGGAAAGTAAATGGAAAAAGGTGAACACAATGGCGGATAAAAATACTTAACCTAAGGATTGCATACATAGATTTATGGGGCGATGGGTCTTCATAAAGCTTAGTCTGGCAAGACAAGATGTTAGGGAATGTTAATATTGATACTTAGTTACTAGAGGAACAATGCAAGGGGCGACTGAGCACGGGTTACATATATCTATACTCGTCATGGAAAATGATATAAGAGGTCTAGGGACAATCGTGGGTGTTTTAACTTCTAAAATATATAACATCTACTTCTCGGATGCAAGAACATACATAGATATAATTATGGCTGTCTGATGTGTTGGCATTGGCTCAACGTCGGGACAGGGCATGGTTGTTTTTTTTTATATGAATGTATATTCCTGTTCATCATCTTTGTAGCAAGGACAGTGCCGTTATGTCGTATCAATGCTGGTGGCAGTTAATATTATAGACTTAGTTACTAGAGGAACAAATGCAAGGGGCGACTGGGCAGTGGGCACGGGTTACATATATCTATACTAGTCATGGAGGTCTAGGGACAATCGTGGGTGTTTTAACTTCTAAAATATATAACATCTACTTCTCGGATGCAAGAACATACATAGATATAATTATGGCTGTCTGATGTGTTGGCATTGGCTCAACGTCGGGACAGGGCATGGTTATTTTTTTTATATGAATGTATATTCCTGTTCATCATCTTTGTAGCAAGGACAGTGCCGCTATGTCGTATCAATGCTGGTGGCAGTTAATATTATAGACTTAGTTACTAGAGGAACAAATGCAAGGGGCGACTGGGCAGTGGGCACGGGTTACATATATCTATACTAGTCATGGAAAATGATATAAGAGGTCTAGGAACAAACGTGGGTGTTTTAACTTCTAAGATATATATAAAATCTACTTCTCGGATGTAAGAACATACATAAATATTATGGCTGTCTGATGTGTTGGCATTGGCTCAACGTCGGGACAGGGCATGGTTGTTTTTAATATGAATGTATATTCCTGTTCATCATCTTTGTAGTTAGGAGTGTAGGACACGAGGGGGTTAGTGTACGTGAGGTGTGGAAAAATGGTCAGTTTAGAAAAGGTAACAAGGTGTGGCCATGAGCTGCTTAGCCCTGCGGGCTTGGGCCTGTCTGAAATGGCTGGCTCGGTCAGCTGGTCCTTTCGTTCTGTGGACCTTTCTTCCGGGTGTTTCTGTGTGGTGTTCGCTCGTGGCTTCTGTGGTGGGCTTCTTGTTCTGGGGCATTTTAAAAATTATGTTTTTTAGAGGATGCCATTCGGATTGAGCCTGGCACCTCGCTTATTCACAAAATTAGTCCGGTAAGCCCTGATGCCATGGTTAAAACAAGGGATCAGGATTTTGTGGTACCTAGACGACTGGCTAGTGGTGGCAGAGACGGAGCAAGTATGCATAAATCATGTCAACATAACATTAAAACATGTCAAAACTCTAGGGGTAAATCTGGTAAAGTCAAACCTTGTTCCCTCACGAGTAGTTCAGTGGATAGGGCTGGTTTGGGACACAGCTGCTCTCACTCTGAGTCAGAGTGTGGACAATCGAAACAGGTTTCGCAGGAAACTGTTCCTGTTCCTTCACAGTCTGACTACGACACAGAGAATCTGGGAGTCTCTGGTCGGCTCTCTCTACTGGATTCAACTAACTGTAATGTTGGGCCGGTTGAAAGTAAAGCATTTAATGTCCTAAGTATTTGAAATTATGCAAATGAGTAAAATGCATTATGATATAATGATAATGGCATTGATTAGAATCTGGCAACAGTGTTGCACTATAATTTTCTGAACGTATGCGAACTTCGGAGTATTTATCCCATTAATATACACATCTATCACTATTTAAATTTAATACAACCATACACAGTGCTATTACATATTATTTGAACATAATATAGGATGGTCTTTCCTTTAAACCATTTTCTATATCTGTTCACGAAAAATATAGGCCTAGCCTAGGCAGCGCTACCGGTAGTAAAATTTAGCAGTTCGAATTTTGATTGAGAGTGGGATTAGGCCTAGGCCTAGCCTAGGGCTTAACATGGGGTACTGTTTGGGGGTTGGGAATAGGCTCAGGCTGCTTTAGGCCTAATTAGGTAAAAATAGTCAAATCGAGACAATTGCACAGCCAACATAGGCTAGCCTAGGCCCTATTTATAGGCTACCTTTCATTACTGCAGTTAAGCACAAACTTATTTTACAATGGAAAATAATGCATGAGGAGGGCTGGGTAGGCCTATTAGTATTTTGTGAAATAACTTAAATTAGGTTAGGCTATAGTATACTTCATTAGGTTATTACCGTTATTAGGCCTATGAGAAAACAGGCCTAGGCCTAGCTTAATATTGGAGGGCAACAAATATTTTCCACTATTACCGGCGGAAAAATTATGGCCCATACCAAAATTAATCCACACCTTACTAGCGGTCTGGGCGAAGAGGGAAATGTTGCACTCAATAATGTCATGAACCTCTCCTCCGCCGACGGTATGGGTAGACATGGATGCGTCAGGAACGATAGGTTGGGGTTTTCAGTCAAACCAAGGGCACCAGGGTCAAGGGCTTTGGTCCCATTTAGAAATCTCCCACATCAATGTCAAAGAATTACTAGTCCCCTTATATTTCCTTCAGGCTCACGGCTCTACTTTACGGGGCAAGTCGGTGACCTTCAGAATGGAAAATCTGAATGCAGTTCACTGTATTCAGAAACAAGGGTCGACGAGGTCTCGGAAGTTGCTAAACATGTCAGAAGCTATTTTTATTCTAGCCAACAGGCTGGACATTCATCTTCACGCATCTGATCTCCCAGGCGTAGCAAACGTCTGGGCAGACGCTCTGTCTCGGAGACAGAGCACAACAGTAGAATGGGAGCTCAAGCAACCCATTTTCAACCAAATTATTGCGGAGCTTTACCATCCACAAGTGGATCTGTTTGCGTCCGAGGAGACTCACAAACTCCCAATGTACCTCACCCGCCGGACGATAACGCCGGCAGGGGGGCCAGATGCCCTGGTGACAGACTGGAACAGGTGGAGCTCCATCTATCTGTTTCCGCCGCCAGACGCGTCTCTAATGTGCCATGTAGTAAACAAACTACGAGATTATCGGGGCTTAGTCTCGCTAATCGCGCCCCTGTGGCCGGCGCAGTTGTGGTACCAGCAATTGAAAACGTGGTGCCCGCACCCGGTGTCGCTCCCGGTCGGGTTTTTCCACTTAGACACGATTGGCAACCTAGCGACCTCGCTGACTTTTGCATTATGGACATTCAGGAGGCCAAGTGGCTAGCACCGTATGGTAGAGACGTGACCAATAAATTAATGAATCAATATACTCAGTCTACAAAACGACAGTATCAATCACATTGGCAAGCCTTTACTTCTTGGATCCTGAGGACAGAACAAACTGTGCCCTCAGTGGCGTTAGTTTTTAATTATTTAAATTATCTGTTCGAGCAAAAACGGTTATCTGTGGTAACGTTAAAAAATCACTTAACAGCGATTAGGATGCCATTTTGGGACCTTACCGGTCTCACCATACCAGTCGCGGAGGAAACAGGTTTTATGAGGGCGTGTTTTAAACTCCGTCCACCTCCCCGTCAGCTCATGCCTACTTGGTCTCTGGACAAAGCATTGTCTTTACTTCATTCCCGTCTGTACCAGAATACTGCAGACTTTACATTAATCTTAAAAAAGGCTGTATTCCTTTTGGCTTTGGCCACCGGGAACAGAGTGTCTGAGCTGGCGGCGATGAGCAACACACCTAATTGCCTCAGGTTTGGTAGGCTTAATGAGTGCATTCACATTGCACCTTCCCCAGGGTTCATAGCCAAGAATGAGCACAGTGAACACGTGTTTTCAGAGTTCACTGTGCCGGCGTTGAAAAGGGGAAAGGTGCACCATAATTTATGTCCAGTGCAGGCTCTAACCAAATATTTGAGAGTAGCTCCTCTAAACCCCCAGGCTGCTTTATGGGTAGCAAGTACGGGTAAGCGCTTGCTGAAACGTAGATTGGCTTCTCTTTTGGTCGAGGTCATTAAAGAGAGTAATCCCGGCGTTGTGGGTAGGGCCCACGATTTACGCAAATGGGCAGCCTCTTTGCGTTTCCTTAAGAATTTTTCTGTGGAAGATATTATGTCCACACATTTGTGGGCCTCTAATCATACGTTTTTGACTCGATACCTGTCAGTAGCTCTAGACAAACCTTCCTTGCCATGTATAGCTTTAAGGCAGAGTGTCTAGGTGGCCCTTAACCCGGGAACTACAGGGAGACTCTTAAGAGTTCCCCCGGCGGACTGCAGGGAGACTCTTAACCCGGGAACTGCGGGGAGACTCTTATGAGTGAGTGAAAAAAAAAATAAACTTTTGACATCGGGAAAAAAAAAAAAAAAAAAAAAAATTATTTTTTTATTTTTTTTTGGCCCCTGGGCCATGCAAAATCTCAGTCCTCTACCTCCCCTCCTTCCCCACTTTCCTCCTCTCCTTCAGTTATCACCTATTTTCCCTGTTATTCCCTTATTCTGAGGTATATTTTCGTGCTAACATTAGCGAGTTGCAAGCAGGGCGTTGTCATCACTGATGGCAAGCGAGTGCAAGAGAGAGAGAGAGAGTATCGATCGACTGTGTCTCAGTGGCCTTGGGGGAAATTGGCGGGAAAGCAGGTTGCCTCACCCATACATTATACAACTCGTGGGCTATATCTCCGATTTTGACCATCCAAACGCTGTTTTCACTCGTTTTATTGTTGTTTCAGGTTAATACCTTTATAATCAACCCATAATAGGCACATATGGATAAGTATTAATGCTATTAATGGTACAATGAATACTTTAGTGACGGAAACACCTCAAATACGTCAGCACAGGGGGACGTTTCCAATTACCCCCATGCGCACTTGTTAGGTTAAGAGTCGGAGAAAAAAAAAATCAACTTTTGACATCGAAAAAAAATATATATATTTTTATTTTTGGCCCCTGGGCCATGCAAAATCTCAGTCCTCTACCTCCCCTCCTTCCCCACTTTCCTCCTCTCCTTCAGTTATTACCTATTTTCCCTGGTATTCCCTTATTCTGAGGTATATTTTCGTGCTAACATTAGAAATCCGGTTGCAGGGTGTGGTCATCACTGATAGCAAGCGAATGCAAGAGAGAGAGAGAGAGAGTATCGATCGACTGTGTCTCAGTGGCCTTGGGGGAAATTGGCGGGAAAGCAGCTTGCCTCACCCATACATTATACAACTCGCGGGCTATATCTCCGATTTTGACCATCCAAACGCTGTTTTCACTCGTTTTATTGTTGTTTCAGGTTAATACCTTTATAATCAACCCATAATAGGCGCATATGGATAAGTATTAATGCTATTAATGGTACAATGAATATTTTAGTGACGGAAACACCTCAAATACGTCAGCACAGGGGGACGTTTCCAATTACCCCCATGCGCACTTGTTAGGTTAAGTCACTTTTGGTTTAATTTCAAGGAAAAGGGGGGGGGGGGGTGCAGTCAGTGTAACATAGGACACCCTAGACCCCGCCGGAGTATAAGAGCTGTGATACTAGTTATGAGTAGTGTGACATGAAAATTTCTCTGTACTATTCAGTGCAGGAAATTGTGCTAGTACAATGGTAGTACAAACAACAGTGTTGTTATAGTAGTTTTAGCTGTGAAAGCAATTTAATTTTAAGCATTGGATATATTTTGCAAGATGTATCCACTAATATTATGGGGTTATATGTGCACATGTAAACTTATAAGTTTTTATTTTTCACCACTTATGTTGAGTGGGGTGCCTTTTTAACTTACAGATCTGTTCGCAGAATCTCAAGAGTTAACCCTTTTTATCAAGCAGGCTTCTTTGAAGCACGCTCCTGCTTGAACCCCTTTTTGTATTTATGTGCTACGCCAATAAATGTATATTTTTTCGAAGTAAGAATACTATGTGGTTGTTTGATTATCTGCTTTTACTAGAGTTATGATATGATATGATTACGAATGTCCCCTCCAGTCTTAGATATCAGGCATGTTCGTCAATGATGGAGGGGCTACTAATAAATTATAGGTTTGACTCCTGTAAGGAGATAAAGAAAACCTAATATTTAGTAGTGGCCCCGTAATCATTGACGACTGGGGCCCTCCCGACCATCCCCTTCCCATTCGTTGATGTATTAAGGATTTTGGTTTACTTGATATGTCAGTGAAGGAAGAATGACGCCCGAGTCAGCGTCTGGTCAAAGATCCACACAAGTACATCCACGATATGATGGAAAGCTTATTGAATAGTTATTCTTATTTTCTTTTTGTTTTAATTTTTTACGAAGTTTTTTCGTAGTGAGAACCCAATTCATAATGACTAAAGCCATGAGTGAGGTTGTGTGCGCTCATGATGAAGGCTCCTCAAATTTTTTATGCTCTGCACGGTAGATTCAAACTACGGCGGATGAGTGTTTGAAGAGGGTGCCTCATGTAATAGGCATGTTCGTCAATGATTACGGGGCCACTACTAAATATTAGGTTTTCTTTATCTCCTTACAGGAGTCAAACCTATAATGTAGAGTGCTTTTGCCAATAAAAAAATTACCTCCCAAGCACTTTCCACCAATAAATTATCGAGCAAAAATGTACAGGGCTGAGGGAGCATGGCGACATTATGCTCGACCAGTAATGAAAGTTTTTTCACTAAGAAACACTAATACAAGGTAAGATATACTACTTGAACTGATAAATAGCAATATAATTGACTGATATTTATATGAAAGTGATCCACAAACAAGCAAAACGTATAGGCAAAAAGCATGGCCCCTCGTGGGCTCCACCACCTTGGTCACGTAGCCTACACCAGAGAATGCTCGACCAGTAATAAAAGTGTTTTCACTAAGAAACACTAATACAAGTAAGATACACTACTTGAACTGATAAATAGCAATATAATTAACTCGATATGGTATGAAAGTGATCCACAAACAAGCGAAACCATGGCCCCTCGTGGAGCCCACCTTGGTCACGTACACCAGACTAGTAAAACACATCACTAACATGGTTATTATACCCTAAACAAGAATAACACAATAATCCATCGATAACCCAACGATATAGCACTTCGTTTGGGTTATATTAGGGCGGTAATACCAGCCAGGCTGGGCAAAATGGAGACCCCTTGGTTTAAAGGGCCACGCACACCCACCTAGTAGACTAGCTGCTGGGAAGAAACTGACTCTCTCTACCACCACGGGGCCCTCACAGGGACGCTAGGGGGTTGCTAGATGTTTCCACATGTACATCTAGCTTATTGGACTTACCAGCCAAAAGACCGGCTCAATTGCGTCATAAACTTATTTTCTGGCAATATAATAAGTCCATATGACACGGTCGCGTCATATGTGTTTTTGGTTCACTCTGCCATATGACGCGATCGCGTCATTTATGTCTGAAGGAGTTAATATAATATTTTCCTATCTTTTTTGTAGTGATATTTGTATGATTTAGTGGTATATTGGTGTCTGTCTAGGGTTATAATGCATTGTGAAAGTTACGTCTGAATCTCTGACTTGGTAACAGTTCGGTATGGGCCGGCTTAAGTAACCCTGCTTTCTTTGAGTACTACACGACAAGAGAAGCTTTCGGTTCTGTCATTACTGTTCAAGGTAAACAGCAACTGCTAAATTCGACATCATGTTCAAATAATATGTAATAGCACTGTCTATGGTTGTACAGTATTAGACAAAAATCGTGATAGGTTTCTATTTTATGTGGATAAATAGTATTAAGCTGAATAAACTAAATACCGAAAGTTCACTAGAGTGGTTGTTGATACATTTGCTAGATATGAGGGAGGAGGGAAGTAGGAAGGAAGGGCAGGGTAAGTCACACAGGCAGTTGCCAAAACTTTAAAGGTCCATATCTGTGGTAAACTATC
Source organism: Lithodes maja (assembly GCA_037953745.1). Lineage (NCBI taxonomy): Eukaryota > Metazoa > Arthropoda > Malacostraca > Decapoda > Lithodidae > Lithodes > Lithodes maja. Next base: position 51,638 of record JBAKBP010002272.1, read on the forward strand.
AATGGAAGTTAAATATTACTAAGCTATAATGAATAAAATAAAATCAATCTAAATGAAAACTACTCCATATCTAAATTGAATTAAATCTGAAACAAGCTAATTTATATCCAAAGGTCTCACATAATAAATTTATATATAGGGTAAGGTTATAAGAGTTAATATTAGCCAGGAATTAACTCACCAATAGTTCCACGTGGCAATGAGGCAAGGGAGAACGTTTTACCCAATATGGCGGTGGACAATGGGGATCGAGACTTCGGTCCCGAGACACGAGTCAAGTTAAAGAAAGAATAAATGATTACATGGGAATGGACATGAATATTATGCTTATTTGTCAGTCAGTCATGGCGTCGATGAGAGCGTCGTGATGGTGTAGCTGTGTGTATTGCTGTATGTGTATTGTGATTAGAGGCACAAAAGCACGATCAACTGAGGGCGGAAAATTAGATGTTAACTGGTTGGTGTTCGTGAAGGCTCTGGTGTTCCTCGAAAGCACACCTTGCTGCCTTGGCAAAACGCCAGGAGCCCAAATTATCATACCGCATCTAGGTTGCTCTATACGATAAATTATATTAATATATACGATAAATTCATATATACTACATAAGACCATGGCAATATTGCTTAATAGCATATTAGGCCTTTTATAACATAACTTATTTACAATCTTATAATATACGATCTACTCATCCTACGTCATGCTGTAGGAGCGATCGTGACGTCACAGAGACATACGAGATCACAAAAGAGTCATATTCTATCGTATTTATATGATACACTCCCCCCACAAAAAAAGACCTGAACCCCACCTTAAACCTAAAGTTGCCCAGTGGCTATCTTCTGACGCCACAAGCCGACGGCGCCAGCAGCAGCGCGTCTGGGACGCGTCCCGGTCCGAGAATGATCACCATCAGTAAGAGGTGAGTCGTTCCTTTGAGAATCCTCGGACCCAGCAATAACAGGTGGAGCATCAGATTGCAATGCGGAATCGAGCTCCAAAGCGTACAAACGTGCGATAGGACGAACAGTAGTTCCAGTGGCTGTCTTCAATAGCGCCACCCGCTCAACAGAGTCTGCCCCCTTGTATACCTCCAACACGCGGCCCAATTTCCAGTATAAACGAGGACTATCTTTAATTAAAACAACGTCACCAACAGTAGGTGCCGTTGGTCTACCAGAGGGAGTAACACTCCTTTCCCTCAATGCTAGCAGATATTCACTAATCCACCGTTTCCTAAAATCCTCTATTATCCTGGATATATACTGGTATCTCTTAGACACCACTACCTCAGAGTACAACGAGGGATCCTCTAACTCTACTATGGACTGAAAATCAGATGGAAACGCAGTCAATGGTTTTCCATATAGCAAGTGAGCTGGCATTAACCCGGGAGCTGCGGGGAGACTCTTAAGAGTTCCCCCGGCGGACTGCGGGAAGACTCTTGAGAGTAAGTAAAATAAAAAATCAACTTTTGACATCGAAAAAAAAAAAAAATTATTTTTATTTTTTTATTTTTTTATTTTTTTTTGGCCCCTGGGCCATGCAAAATCTCAGTCCTCTACCTCCCCTCCTTCCCCACTTTCCTCCTCTCCTTCAGTTATCACCTATTTTCCCTATTATTCCCTTATTCTGAGGTATATTTTCGTGCTAACATTAGCGAGTTGCAAGCAGGGTGTTGTCATCACTGATGGCAAGCGAGTGCAAGAGAGAGAGAGAGAGTATCGATCGACTGTGTCTCAGTGGCCTTGGGGGAAATTGGCGGGAAAGCAGTTTGCCTCACCCATACATTATACAACTCGCGGGCTATATCTCCGATTTTAACCATCCAAACGCTGTTTTCACTCGTTTTATTGTTGTTTCAGGTTAATACCTTTATTAACCAAAACTACCACCGAAGGTGAAAAAAGCATAGAAGAGAAGAAAAAGGGGTTTACCTTAGTTACCGCTGAAGGCCCATCCCGTCTTCCGTCATGTGCAGATCCCTGTCGAACGTGCGCATGAGCGACCCTCTCTTGTCATCACATCTCACGTCAGCAGAAGAACGCGGATGGGCAGGGGTCCGGCGTGAGGGAGGGTATTATGTACGTTGGATTTTCCAAGACTACTACCAAATAGTAGGTTTTCCTATTTGGTAGGTTGGGAGGTACGTCAAACCTCCCAATTTGTTAGAAGTCTTGGCAAATCCAACGTCAAGGCTGCATAACAAATAGGAGGAGGACATCCAAGCCCAACCTACCAAAAAAAACAATGCATAAAACAAAATTAAGAATGACAAAGACACAATTTAAACAAGAGAGTTTAATAAAAGAGTGAAAAACTGAGGAGTAGCTAAAAAGAACAGTTTTAACACATGCCCATCATTCATAGTAATGCAAAAACATAGACTTGTCTGAAACCAAAAAGGTACTGTACCCAAAATCCCTTTTCTTCAAAAACCAACAAAAACACTGAACACAAGAACAAAACACAATTTTCAATGTGGCAAAAACACTTATGTACTGGAACAATACATAATCCCAAACTTGCAATCCAGTGTTGCAAACCCGTACCCCCCCCTCCCCCTTTGTCAAATAAAACAAAGGAAAAGAACGAGGGACAAGGGGGGAAGACCAGGGATCTTCGCCAGAGCACCAGGAAACACGACCCCCGAGAGCAATCACCGGCCGAGGGGGTCGAACACTGGACACGGAGAGGTAGGAGGAGATGAAGGAATTGATAGAAGACCACAAAACCGCTGAGGCGATGGCAGGTAAGGATCGACGTGGCAGGAACCGGAAGGAGGCAGCAAAGGATCTGACATCGTGTGCAGAACCCCTACAAACAGGGTGACGGGCACGAACGGTCCGACAAATGTGGCGGCCCATCTGCACCTGCGAGAGCCTCCCACCTGTCCGAGGAGACACCCACACAGCAGTACCCGAAGGCGGCGCCACAGACGCAACAGAGGAGTGCAAGGCTGACACCGGGCACAACACATGGCGAGGATGCCCACGCCGTAAAGCCTGGACGGCGAAAGGCTGGAAAACGGGGGCCTCCCTCCCATGCGTGGTAACAAAAGGAGGGGAGGAGGCGAACGAGACGCCATGCAAGGACGGGGAGAATCGCACGCAGTCCCGGGGCCGTGACAATGCCGCTAGTGCAGACACCCGATCCCCAGTGGCCAAAACGACAAGGAAGAGTGGACGCCCGAGCAACGGAACCGGCGTAGCAGCCCTTGTATACGTGGGTGAAGCCAGAAGGACCAGAGCCTGCCCCAGATCCCACTGCGGAGGGACCTGGCGCGGAGGCGGTCGATCCCGGAAGGCAGCCGTCAGGAAGGAACCAGCTCCTGTGGCGGAACGACCAGCCCAGCGACGGATCCAAAGACCCCCCGGACGGCAGACAAGTGGGTACGTATAGCGTCGACTTGAAAGTGACGTGTACGGAAGAGGTGAAACAAGGAGCGTAGGACGAGGGAAGGAGAGCCAACTGGCAGGCGAGTGGCCTGTAGCCACCTAGTAAAAGACCTCCAGCGGGACCCGTAAGTCCCCCAAGGAGAAGACGGCCAGGAACGCTGCAGGAAGTCAGTCAGGGCCCGGCCGGGGACCGGGAGCCAACGAGCCTCATGAACAAGCACGATGCGAAGGCCAACGAGGTCCGCAGGTCCCCAACCTAGCCCAAGTGGAAGCCGGAGACAGGTAGAGGGACCGGACTCGGGCACCACCGCGGCAACCGGGCGTACCAAGCCCGTGCCGGCCACAGAGGCGCGAGGAGCCAGACGCAGCCGTGGTACAGCCGCAGCCTCGCGAGGACTGGGCACATTAACAGCGCGTCTGGTGGCGGAAAGATGTATATCGACCGCCACCTGTACCAGGCTACCATGAAAGCGACCGGACCCCCCCCGGAGCGCGAGGCCGGAGGGAGAGGTCCAGAGGCAACTGGCGCGGCACCCCCGATGCGAACAAGGCGACCTCCGGAACACCTCAGGAAGCCGCGAGGTCGGCGAACACAGTCCGTTTCATCGCCCATTCAACAAGAACGCCCTGCCCTCTCGACAGGGCGGCCACCCACAGGGAGGCAGGCCCGGGCAGGGAGGAGGCATGCAAGGAGAAGGGGTGTCGGTCCGCGAGGAAGAACAACTCCACCGAGACCCCCAATAGAGTCAACGACCTGTAGGACCCCCGCATTAGGAAACAGTGGACAGCTTGTCTGAGTGTCCAACCCGAAGGCCACCGACTTACCCCGAAGGGCCAGCGCGTGGTCCCGCAGGAAGAACAAAGGAACCAACAGTCCGAGGGCATAGACGGGTAAGGGGAGGGAGACCCACCCATCTGCCGGGAAGTGGACGTCCCAGGTTCGATCGGGAACCTCACCCAACCTCGCTCGACGTATCTGTGGCTACCCAGACCGTCGGCGGGGGGGGGCGGTCCAGGGCACAGCCGCAGAGAGCGAGCCCCGAGCAACCCCGCGACCGAAGCGTCTGCGAACGGTACGCGGGAGCGGCAGGAGCCGATCCATAGGGGCAACGGAAACACCGCGGTGCCCATGAGGAGGAGGTGGCGTAGCCAGAGGCTCCCTAAGGGAAGGGGCAGAGCGGCCCAATGCAGCGAACCCACGAACGAGTCCCAGAGCCAACCCGGGAGGGAGACCGAGTGCAACACGGCGAAGACCTTCCACCGAAGGTGCACCGCGGCCGGCAGACCCCGGGTCACCATAGCGCCGGACAAAACCCATGCGAGACCGACCCATGGCACGACACGCGACGGGGTCAAGCGTGACTTGGGAATATCGAAGGGGAACCCTAACCGTGCGATGTTGCGAACGACTGTGAGGGCGTCGCCAATGCACAGTCCTAGGGCTTCGGAAACTACCAACCAATCGGCCAAGGAAAACAGGATCTGGAGTCCGCTCCTGAGGAGAGGACCCAGAGCCTGCCCCACCAGTGCGGAGAAGATCCGCGGCGCGATGTGGAGACCGAAGGGAAGGCCGTCGAACAGGAACACACGATCGGAAGTCTGAACGGCCAAGAATCGCTGGAAGCGAGGATGCAGAGGAACGAGCCAAGGCGCATCCTGGAGGGCCAGCGACACTACCCACGACAGAGGGCGCAGGGCCAGGCGTACCAGGGGTACCGGCAGCAACCGAAACCGTGTGTGCACGATGTGCCCGTTGAGGGCCGACAGATCCACCACCGGTCGCATCGCGTCGCAGTTAATTGACGGTACCAGAAAGACACGGGAGAGGAAAACCGGGTGACCGGCGGTCAACTCCCTCGACGCTACCCAGCTCGGGCATGGAAGTAAACACGTGGGCCACCTCTGAAGAGATGGGCCGGCGTCGGTGACTAGAGCGGAGTGGGGGTCTGGACGTCCACCTCCAGGTGAGACCTCTCCGCGCAACCCGCCGCCCCCAACGTCCCTCGCGGCCACCGAGGGGCGCAAGGGCGAAAACAACCCGAGGGAGCACCCGAGTGGAGGGGAGCGACCCGGTCGGCCAGGCGAGAAAGAGAACAAGGAGGCCGACCCAGAGAACCTACACATTGTGTTGACGTGGAGGTACCCCCGGTACGGGCCGTGCGGGCTTGAGCGCCACGTTGACCTCCTCTACCCCCCCCCAACCTCATCGAAAAGGGCGGGCCACCCCAACCCCAGGCCGTCGCGGGGCAGACCCCGTCGAAGGGCGGCCGGAAGTGGAAGGCCGGCCAGCCCCGACACGGCGGGGATGAGAGGGGCAAGAACAGAAGTGCGAGGCGGAACCAACGCACTGGCCTGCAACGTCCCAGTCCTGCGCCCGTGCAAGGCGGCAGCACTTGCAGCAGCACCCCGAAGAGGACCGGCAGAAGGACGGGACTGAGAAGACCCCGCGCGCGACACAGCGCGTCGGTGCGTGACGTAAGCAGGGTCCGCAACAACACAGCGCGTCGTCGCGTGTCGGAAGCAGGGGCCGCCGACAGAGAAGCGTAGCATTCCCAAGCATCCTGCTTAAAAAAAAACGACGTATATAGCGCAGAGTACAACAAACCCTGACGAATATCCAAGGGGGCCGGCCGGCAGAACGAGGACCGTACCGTCGGGCGTTGCCGAGTTGCCGCGCACAAAACCGCCTTCAGCTCGGGAACCAAAGACACCGCGAGCCGAAGGTGGATCCGCTGAACGCGGTCCAAACCTTCGCGAAGATCGCCTGGCGCAGACGCCTCGAAAAGCCGCAGGTGGTGAACAGACGTCTGGAGGGAACCTAAAGACAAGACAATAAGTCCGTCACCCTCTGTCGCAAGGGAAAAACCTTGGCGACAGAGGGCTGATCCGGGCGAGAGAAGAACGGGGTAGCAATAGAACAAAGTTCAAGAACAGGCGCGCTTATCCAGGACCAGAACGCGCCGTCCAACCCGCCGACAGACACAAGAGGAGGCAAAATCAGTGATGACTCCGTGGGAGGGACTGAAGGAGAGCCGTCGACGGATCGGTGTGTGAAGTCGAAGGCCTCAGCAAACCAGGCCTCCAATGGGAGAGGGTGACCGAGCATGATGGCTAAGCCAGGCGTACCAGCGTCGCACAAACCTGTCCCATAAGAGGACAGACCCGTCAACACAGCCAGGGACTGAACAGCCGGAAGGATGTCAGGGCGGCTGAAGTCTGACCAGAGCGTAGGCCTGCAGAATGGAGGGGGACCGTAGCAAGGGTAGGTAGGGTGAGGCGCTGAGGGTGAGTCACCGCCAAGAAGCGCGAGAAGAGGGAGTCTTGCATCGACTCCAAGCGCCCGTCGATGCGTGACACAACCCAGTCCTGCATAGCCGACAATCGATCCGAGAGAGGCGACCCCCCCCAAGATTGGTCGGCCCGCAGGGGCGAGCGTGAGCGGGAGCGAGACCCACGACACGAACCAGCAGTGTCGCGGCCCAAGGAAGGCGAGCGACGACGGTTGTGTCGCCGTTGAGGGACTCGTCCCCGATCACGAACGGCCGAGGGGGAAACAGCACCATCCCCCTCTTCCAGCGACACGTCAGCTCCTGAGAAAGGGGACCCCGAAACCTCGCGAAACCCCACCGAGGCAAGAGGAGGGGTACCCCCCTGGCGAGACAGTAAGTGAAGGTCAGGAAGAGAAGAATGAGGAGGAGCAGGACGACGGGAGTGGGAAGGCTGGCCGGGGGAAAGGAGGCCAGAAGGAGCCGCGGGGGGAAACAGAGCAAGGATCCCCAGGGCTGAGATAACAGGGCGGCCCGACACCGAGGCGGAGGAGGGAGGGACCTCCACCGTGGGACGAGACCGTGAAGGAAGAATAGGCACTGAAGCAGGTGAAGTAGGAGAAGCAACGACATCCAGGCGGACCCTCCTGGACAGTGTAGGAGGAGGGAGCAGAGGGCCAGGTACAGCATGAACAACCGCGCGCGGAGAGGACAACGTAAGAGGAAGTCGTCTGGGCTGGGGAAGCGGGCGGAAGGGAGTAGAGCCCCTATCCGTAGAGGCCAGGGGAGGGCGCACAGGGGCAGAGCCGCTAACCCCGGCCTCAGGGCGAGAACCATGACGAGGGCGATGGGCGTCGTCAAGGCGATCAGGAGGACGACGAGGGGCAGTAGAGGACGGACGACGAGGCCAGCGAGAGCGTGGACGGAGCTGGGGAACCCCTCGACGATGGGACGACCGGCTGCGGGACCCAGGGGAGAGGGCCCGAGCAGGGAGAGGGCCCGAGCAGGGAGAGGGCCAGGTGAACGGCCTTCAGTCGGGTCAGGGATACCCAGGGCAACGCGGATCCGGTCGGCAACAAAGGCCGGGGAACGGTGGCCCACAGTCCTAATGTGGCGGGAGACCATCGTCCACACCGACGGAAGGGAAGCAGAGGCCACAGCCGCCGCCGAGGAACCAGAGCCATGGTGCAGCACATCCACCAGGGCCAGACACGTGCCACACAGAGCAGGGAGGTAGGCCGTAGAGGACACACAGAGCGAGTGGCGCAAGCAGGACTTGTGGCTCTCCAAGCACGGGGAGCGACAACCAAGGCGAAAGCAAGGCAGCCTACCTGCACTAGAAGAACACACACCATAATCAGCACGTCGAAGGAGTAAGTGGAGAGAATGTCCAAGAAGAACCAGGGAAGGAGCATGGGGAAACTGGGAGGTTTGACGTACCTCCCAACCTACCAAATAGGAAAACCTACTATTTGGTAGTAGTCTTGGAAAATCCAACGTCAAGGCTATTAACCTAATTGCAATGACGACTTGTCTATTTTGACTGCTATGTCGTCATTCCAACCGCGGTTAAAAAGAAAACGTCTAGAGTCTACTCCTTATCTTGCTCTAGGAGACGTTGTACATTAACCAAAACTACCACCGAAGGTGAAAAAAGCATAGAAGAGAAGAAAAAGGGGTTTACCTTAGTTACCGCTTAACCTGACAAGCGCTAAATAGACCTAGGGGCTAGGGTAGTTATTTGTGCATTTCTAGCCTTGGATTCTGACAGAATTCGTTATATTTACAATATAGAGCATTATTTGTTTTCGGTATGCTTTTATTTTACATATATGATGTATATATGACCCTTCAAGAGTGCTAAAATAAGTGGGAAAAGCATTTGGGTGGTGAAAAACGAAGATATTGGCCACCCGGTCATAATCTCAGGCGAGAGAGAGCCACAGGCAACCCTCCTCTCTCGCTGTCTGTGAGGTAACTGAGACGAGCGGGGCGGTGTGGGCCGGTGTCTGGGTGTTACATAACGATCTTTTCTGCAACCCACTTGTGCTACATTATCGCGGGAGAGAAAAATAACCGATAAATGATGATAATAAGAGGGAAAATAGGTGATAATTGAGGAGGGGAGGGAGGGGGGAATAAGGTGGGGAAGGAGGGGAGGGGGGTGGGTGAGATTTACATGGATGAGTACTGGAGGGGAATTATCTCACCTAGAGACAAATTCCTTTGTTTTGATAGGCCCTTTTTTTTTTTTGGAAAGCTTTTTTTATGGTCTTGCTTCCGTGAGGCCTATCGCGTTCCCTATAGGAAGCCTTCCGTGAGGCCTATCGCGCTTGCCGGGTTAAGGCCCATCCCGTGTTCCGTCATGTGCAGATCCCTGTCGAACGTGCGCATGAGCGACCCTCTCTTGTTATCACATCTCACGTCAGCAGAAGAATGCGGATGGGCAGGGGTCCGGCGTGAGGGAGGGTATTATGTACGTTGTATTTTCCAAGACTACTACCAAATAGTAGGTTTTCCTATTTGGTAGGTTGGGAGGTACGTCAAACCTCCCAATTTGTCAGTAGTCTTGGCAAATCCAACGTCAAGGCTGCATAACAAATAGGAGGAGGACATCCAAGCCCAACCTACCAAAAAAAACAATGCATAAAACAAAAGTATGAATGACAAAGACACAATTTAAACAAGAGAGTCTAATAAAAGAGTGAAAAACTGAGGAGTAGCTAAAAAGAACAGTTTTAACACATGCCCGTCATTCATAGTAATGCAAAAACATAGACTTGTCTGAAACCAAAAAGGTACTGTACCCAAAATCCCTTTTCTTCAAAAACCAACAAAAACACTGAACACAAGAACAAAACACAATTTTCAATGTGGCAAAAACACTTATGTACTGGAACAATACATAATCCCAAACTTGTAATCCAGTGTTGCAAACCCGTACACCCCCCCCCCCCTTTGTCATATAAAACAAAGGAAAAGAACGAGGGACAAGGGGGGAAGACCAGGGATCTTCGCCAGAGCACCAGGAAACACGACCCCCGAGAGCAATCACCAGCCGAGGGGGTCGAACACTGGACACGGAGAGGTAGGAGGAGATGAAGGAATTGAGAGAAGACCCACAAAACCGCTGAGGCGAAGGCAGGGAAGGATCGACGTGGCAGGAACCGGAAGGAGGCAGCAAAGGATCTGACATCGTGCGCAGAACCCCTACAAACAGGGCGACGGGCACGAACGGTCCGACAAACGCGGCGGCCCATCCGCACCTGCGAGAGCCTCCCACCTGTCCGAGGAGACACCCACACAGCAGGACCCGAAGGCGGCGCCACAGACGCAACAGAGGAGCGCAAGGCCGACATCGGGCACAACACATGGCGAGGATGCCCAAGCCGGAAAGCCTGGACGGCGAAAGGCCGGAAAGCGGGGGCCGCCCTCCCAAGCGTGGTAACAAAAGGAGGGGAGGAGGCGAACGAGATGCCATGCAAGGACGGGGAGAATCGCACGCAGTCCCGGGGCCATGACAATGCCGCTAGGGCAGACACCCGAACCCCAGTGGCCAGAGCGACAAGGAAGAGCGGACGCCCGAGCAACAGAACCGGCGTAGCGGCCCTTGTAGACGTGGGTGAAGCCAGAAGGACCAGAGCCCGCCCCAGATCCCACTGCGGAGGGACTTGGCGCGGAGGAGGTCGATCCCGGAAGGCAGCCGTCAGGAAGGAATCCAGCTCCTGTGGCAGAACGACCAGCCCAGCGACGGACCCAAAGAACCCCCGGACGGCAGACAAGCGGGTACGTATAGCGTCGACTCGAAAGCGACGTGTACGGAAGAGGCGAAACAAGGAGCGTAGGACGAGGGAAGGAGAGCCAACTGGCAGGCGAGTGGCCTGTAGCCACCTAGGAAAAGACCTCCAGCGGGACCCGTAAGGCCCCCAAGGAGAAGACGGCCAGGAACGCTGCAGGAAGTCAGTCAGGGCTCGGCCAGGGCCCGGCCGGGGACCGGGAGCCACCGTGCCACATGAACAAGCACGATGCGAAGGCCAACGAGGCCCGCAGGTCCCCAACCGAGCCCAAGTGGAAGCCGGAGACAGGTAGAGGGACCGGACTCGGGCACCACCGCGGCAACCGGGCGGACCAAGCCTGTGCCGGCCACAGAGGCGCGAGGAGTCAGACGCAGCCGTGGTACAGCCGCAGCCTCGCGAGGACTGGGCACAGCAACAGCGCGTCTGGGGGCGGAAAGATGTATATCGACCGCCACCTGTACTAGGCCACCATGAAAGCGGCCGGACCCCCCCCTGGAGCGCGAGGCCGGAGGGAGAGGTCCAAAGGCAACTGGCGCGGCACCCCCGATGCGAACAAGGCGACCTCCGGAACACCTCAGGAAGCCGCGAGGTCGGCGAACACAGTCCGTTGCATCGCCCATTCAACAAGAACGCCCTGCCCTCCCGACAGGGCGGCCGCCCACAGGGTGGCAGGCTCGGGCAGGGAGGAGGCATGCAAGGAGAAGGGGTGTCGGGCCGCGAGGAAGAACAACTCCACCGAGACCCCCAATAGAGTCAACGACCTGGAGGACCCCCGCAGAAGGAAACAGGGGACAGCCTGTCTGAGTGTCTAACCCGAAGGCCACCGACTGACCCCGAAGGGCCAGCGCGTGGTCCCGCAGGAAGAACAGAGGAACCAACAGTCCGAGGGCATAGACGGGTAAGTGGAGGGAGACCCACCCATCTGCCGGGAAGTGGACGTCCCAGGTTCGATCGGGAACCCCACCCAACCACGCTCGACGTATCTGTGGCGACCCAGACCGTCGGCGGGGGGCGGACCAGGGCACAGCCGCAGAGAGCGAGCCCTAAGCAACCCAGAGACCGAAGCGTCTGCGAACGGTACGCAGGAGTGGCAGGAGCCGATCCAGAGGGGCAACGGAAACACCGCGGGGCCCATGAGGAGGAGGCGGAGTAGCCAGAGGCTCCCTAAGGGAAGGGGCAGAGCGGCCCAAAGCAGCGAACCCACGAACGAGTCCCAGAGCCACCCCAGGAGGGAGACCGAGTGCAACACGGCGAAGACCTTCCACCGAAGGTGCACCGCGGCCGGCAGACCCCGGGTCACCGTAGCGCCGGACAAAACCCATGCGAGACCGACCCATGGCACGACATGCGACGGGGTCAAGCGTGAATCGGGAACATCAAAAGGGGAACCCTACCCGTGCGACGGTGCGAACGACTGTGAGGGCGTCGCCAACGCACAGGCCTAGGGCTTCGGAAACCACCAACCAGTCGGCCAAGGAAAACAGGAGCTGGAGCCCGCTCCTGAGGAGAGGACCCAGAGCCTGCCCCACATGTGCGGAGAAGATCCGCGGCGCGATGTGGAGACCGAAGGGAAGGCCGGCGAACAGGAACACACGATCGGAAGTCCGAACGGCCAAGAATCGCTGGAAGAGAGGATGGAGAGGAACGAGCCAAGACGCATCCTGGAGGACCAGCGACACAACCCACGACAGAGGGCACAGGGCCAGGCGTACCAGGGGTACCGGCAGCACCCGAAACCGTGTGTGCACGACGCGCCCGTTGAGGGCCGACAGAACCACCAACGGTCGCATCGCGTCGCAGTTCGTCGACGGGACCAGAAAGACACGGGAGAGGAAAACCGGGCGACCGGCGGTCAACTCCCTCGACGCTACCCAGCCCGGGCATGGAAGTGAGCACGTGGGCCACCTCCGAAGAGAAGGGCCGGCGTCGGTGACAAGAGCGGAAAGGGGGTCGAGACGTCCACCACCAGGTGAGACCCCACCGCGCAACCCGCCGCCCCCAACGCCCCTCGCGGCAACCGAGGGGCGCAAGGGCAAAAACAACCCGAGGGAGCACCCGAGAGGAGGGGAGCGGCCCGGTCGGCCAGGGGAGAAGGAGAACAAGGAGGCCGACCCAGAGAACTACACATTGTGTTGACGCGGAGGTACCCTCGGGACGGGCCGTGCGGGCACGAGCGCCACGTCGACCTCTAACCCCCCCCCCCCAACCCCGGTGAAAAGGGCGGGCCACCCCAACCCCAGGCCGGCGCGGGGCAGACCACGTCGAAGGGCGGCCGGAAGTGGAAGGCCGGCCAGCCCCGACACAGCGGGGATGAAAGGGGCAAGAACAGAAGGGCGAGGCGGAATCGACGCACTGGCCTGCAACGTCCCAGTCCTGCGGCCGCGCAAGGCGGCAGCACTTGCAGCAGCACCCCGAAGAGGACCGGCAGAAGGACGGGACTGAGAAGACCCCGCGTGCGACACAGCACGACGGTGCGTGACGGAAGCAGGGACCGCAACGACACAGCGCGTCGTCGCGTGTCGGAAGCAGGGGCCGCCGACAGAGAAGCGAGCATACCCAAGCAACCAGCTGAAACAACCCCGACGTATATAGCGCAGAGTACAACAAACCCTGACGAATATCCAAGGGGGCCGGCCGGCAGAACGAGGACCGCACTGTCGGGCGGCGCCGAGTTGCCACGCACAAAACCGCCTTCAGCTCGGGAACCAAAGACACCGCGAGCCGAAGGCGGACCCGCAGAACGCGGTCCAAACCCTCGCGAAGAGCGCCTGGCGCAGACGCCCCGAAAAGCCGCAGGCGGGGACAGACGGCTGGAGGGAACCGAAAGACAAGACAAGAAGTCCGGCACCCTCTGTCGCAAGGGAAAAACCGTGGCGACAGAGGCCTGATCCGGGTGAGAGAAGAACGGGGTAGCAATAGAACAAAGTTCAAGAATGGGCGCGCCCATCCAGGACCAGAACGCGCCGGCCAACCCGCCGACAGACACAAGAGGAGGCAAAAGCAGTGACGACCCCAGTCCAACGTCAAGGCTATTAACCTAAGGGAGGGACCGAGGAGAGCCGTCGACGGAACGGTGTGAAGGCGAAGGCCTCAGCAAACCAGGCCTCCAAGGGGAGAGGGCGACCGAGCATGACGGCGAAGCCAGGCGTACCGGCGTCGGACAAACCCGTCCCATAGGAGGACAGACCCGTCAACACAGCCAGGGACTGAACAGCCGGAAGGAGGTCAGTGCGGCTGAAGTCTGACCAGAGCGTAGGCCTGCAGAAGGGAGCGGGACCGTAGCAGGGGTAGGAAGGGCGAGGCGCTGAGGGTGAGGCACCGCCAAGAAGCGCGAGAAGAGGGAGGCGTCCAACGACGCCAAGCACCCGTCGAAGCGTGACACAACCCAGCCCTGCAAAGCCAACAATCGAACCGAGAGAGGCGACCCCCCCCCCCCACCCAGAATGGTCGGCCCGCAGGGACAAGCGTGAGCGGGAGCGAGACCCACGACACGAACCAGCAGCGTCGCGGCCCAAGGAAGGCGAGCGACGACGGCCGTGTCGCCGTAGAGGGACCCGTCCCCGATCACGAACGGCCGAGGGGGAAACAGCACCATCCCCCTCTTCCAGCGACACGACAGCTCCCGAGAAAGGGGGACCCCGAAACCTCACCGAGGCAAGAGGAGGGGTACCCCCCAGGCGAGACGGGAAGTGAAGGGCAGGAAGAGAAGAAGGAGGAGGAGACGACGGGAGGGGGAAGGCTGGCCGGGTGAAAGGAGGCCAGAAGGAGCCGCGGGGGGAAACAGAGCAAGGACCCCCGGGGCTGAGAGAACAGGGCGGCCCGACACCGAGGCGGAGGAGGGAGGGACCCCCACCGTGGGACGAGACCGCGAAGGAAGAAGAGGCACTGAAGCAGGTGAAGTAGGAGAAGCAACGACACCCAGGCGGACCCTCCTGGACAGTGTAGGAGGGAGCAGAGGGCCAGCGACAGCACGAACAACCGCACGCGGAGAGGACAACGTAAGAGGAAGTCGGCTGGGCTAGGAAAGCGGGCGGAAGGGAGGAGAGCCCCTATCTGTAGAGGCCAGGGGAGGGCGCACAGGAGCAGAGCCGCTAACCCCGGCCTCAGGGCGAGAACCAAGACGAGGGCGACGGGCGACGTCAAGGCGATCAGGAGGACGACGAGGGGCAGTAGCGAGGCGAGCGAGAGCGTGGAGGCTTAAGTTGACCAGTAGCGTAGGTGAACCATATGATACCCAGCTCGCCTTGTACCACTTGTGCCAACCCCAGATGGGACGTCACAACGTCGTCCACGTATTCCAGGTACCTATTTACAGCTAGGTGAACTGAGGCTAACACATGAAAGGAGACAAGCCCAATTCGTCACCGCCCGGTCTGGGATTGAACCCCCGACCCCTCGTGTGTGAGACGAGAGCTCCACCTACGAGGCTACGGGCTGTGTTGAACGGCCGTCAGTCGGGTCAGGGATACCCAGGGTGACGCGGAACCGGGCGGCAACAAAGGCCGGGGAACGGCGGCCCACAGGCCCAACGTGGCGGGAGACCATCGGCCACACCGACGGAAGGGAAGCAGAGGCCACAGCCGCCGCCGAGGAACCAGGGCCATGGAGCAGCACAACCACCAGGGCCAGACACGGGCCACACAGAGCAGGGAGGTAGGCCGTAGAGGACACAAAGAGCGAGTGGCGCAAGCAGGACATGTGGCTCACCAAGCACGGGGAGCGACAACCAAGGCGAAAGCAAAGCAGCCGACCAGCACGAGAAGAACACACACCAGAATCAGCACGTCGAAGGAGTAAGTGGAGAGAATGGCCAAGAAGAACCAGGGAAGGAGCATGGGGAAACAGGAACACACATGCAAACAGGTATCCGTACTCACCCTAAACTGGGAGCACAGAGGTAGGTGAGGAGGGCGGCCGAGGCGGAAGAGCACCAGCAGAACCTGCAAAGATGGAGAAAGTGTTAACCACCACTCAACATCTTACATGCAGGGCCTATAACACCAGGAAAGTGCATACACCAATATAGTATCAGGCAACAATATGACATAAAAAAGGTCAACAGTGAAAGCCAACTATAACCGCAAATTTGCGGGCCAATGGAGGTAGAACCGTACCGACACAAACCCCCCACATCTCCGCGGGACCCCCCAGCGATCGTCGCAAATTTGCGGGGAGCCGAAATGTCCCAGAGGACCGAATCGAGCACACCGCAAATTTGCGGGACCGGCCGAGATGGTCCGGTGCCGAAAAAGCGAGAGGAGCGTCTAGGAAAACCAAAAAAGGCCCGCAAACAAGCGTCAACTCCTTATGAACTCCAAGCGACGATGACCATCAAGCTGAGCAGTGCCTGCCTTGATAATATCCTGACTCAACCGGTCAAGGGAGAGGCAAGGAAGACACACCAGGGGAGAGGAGGCACATCCCCCAGGAACCACCCAACCCACAGAGATAGAGCAAAGCCCATGAGGAGAAGTGGCAGGTTGGGTGGTTTGGCACAAACAGGGGCCCCCGTGGGGTACCCCAGGATTGGGCAAAAGGCGATGAAAGGATGGAGGTGAAAACAGGAAGGGAACACAAAAACCAATAAATGAAACTGGCGAGAAAAAGGGTTGCCTAGCCGTGAGTAGAGAATGTGTCAGGGGCGAAAAACCCTGTGGCGTGAGGGAGAGGCCCCCGTGGGGTACCCCTGGATATCACGAACCACCAAGCGCCCAGGCCCTTGAGACACAGTGAAGGCTCGAAAGGGGGGACTCGGGAATAACGCTATTTATGCGGCCGACACAAACCCTACAAACAGCACCGCCACCACGAAATCTCATATTGTGAACCAACTGTACACCTAGGCTATGAAAAAAATGAGAACTCATAGGGGCATAGCAATTCCTGAATGAGAAAACGAGCTAGGCTAATTGAAGCTAAAAGCTAAACCATGCCCAGACTAACAGGAAAAAAGAATATGAAAAGAGAAAGAATGAAAAACATATACGAGGAACGCCAGGCGCCCCCGTACCTTCGGTAAGCTATTTCCACACGCGTCTCCATTATACACACTTAGGAGCCCATTTACGTGTGCCCTAGATCACGTAACATCTGTCTAACAAAAAAGAAGGCCAGAAAAGCCGAAACTAACCTAAACAGGGTGAATTAAAGGAGCACAACAAAAGCGACTTCATTCAATGGAGCGCGTGAAAAAATGATAACAAGAGAGGGTCGCTCATGCGCACGTTCGACAGGGATCTGCACATGACGGAACACGGGATGGGCCTTAAGCGGTAACTAAGGTAAACCCCTTTTTCTTCTCTTCTATGCTTTTTTCACCTTCGGTGGTAGTTTTGGTTAATGTACAACGTCTCCTAGAGCAAGATAAGGAGTAGACTCTAGACGTTTTCTTTTTAACCGCGGTTGGAATGACGACATAGCAGTCAAAATAGACAAGTCGTCATTGCAATTATAGCCTTGACGTTGGATTTGCCAAGACTACTGACAAATAGGAACACACATGCAAACAGGTATCCGTACTCACCCTAAACTGGGAGCACAGAGGTAGGTGAGGAGGGCGGCCGAGGCGGAAGAGCACTAGCAGAACCTGCAAAGATGGAGAAAGTGTTAACCACCACTCAACATCTTACATGCAGGGCCTATAACACCAGTAAAGTGCATACACCAATATAGTATCAGGCAACAAGATGACATAAAAAAAGTCAATAGTGAAAGCCAACTATTACCGCAAATTTGCGGGCCAATGGAGGCATAACCGTACCAACACCACCCTCCCGCAATTTTGCGGGACCCCCCAACGATCTCCACAAATTTGCGGGGAGCCGAAACGTCCCAGAGGACCGAATCGAGCTCCCGCACATTTGCGGGACCGGCCGAGATGGTCCGGCGCCGAAAAAAAGCGAGAGGAGCGTCTAGGGAATACCAAAAAAGGCCACAAAAAATGCGTCATCTCCTTATGAACTCCAAGCAATGATGGCCATCAAGCTGAGCAGTGTCTTCCTTGAATTTATCCTGACTCAACCGGTAAAGGGAGAGACAAGGAAGACACACCAGGGGAGAGGAGGCACATCCCCCAGGAACCACCAAACCCACAGAGATAGAGCAAAGCCCATGAGGAGAAGTGGCAGGGAGGGTGGTTTCGCACAAACAGGGGCCCCCGTGAGGTACCCCTGGATTGGGCAAAAGACTATGAAAGGATGGAGGTGAAACAGGAAGAGAAAACAAAAACCAGTAAATGAAACTGGTGAGAAAAAGGGTGGCTTAGCCGTGAGCAGAGAATGTGTCAGGGGCGAAAAACCCTGTGGTGTGAAGGAGGGGCCCCCGTGGGGTACCCCTGGAGTATCACGAACCACCTGTCACCCAGGCCCTTGAGACACAGTGAAGGACTCGAAAGGGGGGACTCGGGAATAACGCTAAGAATGCGGCCGACACAAACTCTACAAACAGCACCGCCACCAACGAAATCTCAGATTGTTTACCAACGGTACACCTAGGCTATGAAAAAATGAAAACTCATAGGGGCATAGCAATTCCTGAATGAGAAAACGAGCTAGGCTAAATTAAGCTAAAAGCTAAACTATGCCCAGACTAACAGGAAAAAAGAATATGAAAAGAGAAAGAATGAAAAACATATACGAGGAACGCCAGGCGCCCCCGTACCTTCGGTAGGCTATTTCCACACGCGTCTCCATGATACACACTTAGGAGCCCATTTACGTGTGCCCTAGATCACGTAACATCTGTCTAACAAAAAAGAAGGCCAGATAAGCCGAAACGAACCTAAACAGGGTGAATTAAAGGAGCACAACAAAAGCGACTTCATTCAATGGAGTGCGTGAAAAAATGATGACAAGAGAGGGTCGCTCATGCGCACGTTCGACAGGGATCTGCACATGACGGAACACGGGATGGGCCTTAAGCGGTAACTAAGGTAAACCCCTTTTTCTTCTCTTCTATGCTTTTTTCACCTTCGGTGGTAGTTTTGGTTAATGTACAACGTCTCCTAGAGCAAGATAAGGAGTAGACTCTAGACGTTTTCTTTTTAACCGCGGTTGGAATGACGACATAGCAGTCAAAATAGACAAGTCGTCATTGCAATTAGGTTAATAGCCTTGACGTTGGATTTGCCAAGACTACTAACAAATATTATTATACAGCTGACTGACCTCTTCTCGATGACTAGCATTAACACAATTGGGGTCTTCACAGGTAATGGCATCCTCCCTGCCAGGAACAAGCTCAGAAAGGAGAGTGTGTGTTAAAGTGCAAAATTGCTCACACTCCTCCTTGTCAAGCCCGCCCCATGGCAGTTTTGAATTTACACTATTGTTTGACTCGGTTAATTCTGGCGCTCTTTCCAAACTAGCTGTTAAGGTCAATGGGATATGATCTTCATCTGTATAAGTATACTGAATTTCCATATTTGTTATCATATCATGGAAATCAGCACTAGCTACGGTATGATCTAGCCAAGACGTTGAGCCCCATGCTCTGCACTGACACATGTGTAACTACTATGAGGGAGCATGAGCTGAGAAGAGATAATTAGATCATGCTCACCACATTAGTTTGTCATATGACTAGCAAACAGAGAGTTACTCATGTCCTTCAGATTAGCATTCCAGTCCCCTATTACAGAGTAGCAGGTGGTATTTAGTTCTTGTAAAAGAGCACTTAGCTCTCCAAGGCATTCCAGGTATTGTTCTTCATTTGCATTACATTGGTAGGGCAAGTACACTAAGAATAACTACTTTCCGTTGGTTATCTTCTATTTCTATACCTGTACACCATGATAAATTTGTTACAAGTGGTTTAACCCGGCTGTCTAAAGAGTCCCTCCACAAAATAGCTACTCCTCCCGGTGGGTGACCTGCTACTAAACCATCCATAGCATCGGTTGTCGAGTCCCCAAACCCATGAAAATTATCACAGATAGTACCGAGGTTACCTAAATCCTGTTTAAAATACCAAGTCTCCTGCAGGCACACAATATCACTGGTATTAAGCACGTCTACTACATCAGGGCGGAGGAGAAGTCCTCTGTTGGTTTTAGGGAGCCCCCTACAGTTATAGGTAGCAATACGCAAATTGTGCTTTGGCTCCTTTTTCTCCGTCTTTGAGGTCGTTCCTTGGCTGGTTGGTCATTTTGTAAGCTGGGGGCAGTTGGTGTCGATGATGTGTGAAAGGTTGCAGGCTCTGGGTGTTGCAGGGGTGTAGTTGTGTACGATGACAAGCCTTTGTATCCTCTTTCCTTTCTTCCTTAGGATAACCTTTACAGGATTCAAATATTTGTCTCAAACTAGCAGGCTGATTGCTTGCCTTAGGTTTGGCCAGCATGGGTAGTGTCTCTTTCGGATGCGTTGTCACGCTGGAGTTGGTTCGGGGCAGCAACGGCACGTAGGTAGAGGTTTTGCCTCCTGCAGGAGTACAGTAGAAGGGGCAGCAGGGGCGGCAGCTATCTTTTTGGGTAGCCCTTGTAGTCGCGGTGATGTAGAACTGCGTTGGGCATCCCTGGCTGGTGTGGGTGTGAAGATATTGCCGGTAGCATCTTTCTTGTTGTGATTACTTTTGGGGGGTTTATTACAGGATTGATTTGGAGGTGTTCTAGGTTGTTGGGAGGGGCCGGTTATAGTTTCCCGGGGTCTTGCCACAATGGCCTTACATGGTTTGCAAGAGTTTGGTAAAGGGGTGTGTGCAGGGGTTGTAATGCGTGAAAGTGTTGTTGAAGCGACTGGGACTGGGTGACGCACATGTTCCGTGCTTTGGCTCCTTTTTTTCCGTCTTTGGGGTCGTTCCTTGGCTGGTTGGTCATTTCGTAAGCTGGGGGCAGTTGGTGTCGATGATGTGTGAAAGGTTGCAGGCTCTGGGTGTTGCAGGGGTGTAGTAATCTGCGTTGGACTGGTCTCACGTGTTGGTAACTGGTCAGGTTTATCGTAGTTTGCCTGGTCATGGGAGAACCGGGCGTTTTCTTTGACACGTAGTGGCTGCCTTGTGTTTTCTGTGGTGGTTGAATAAAGGGGTGACTTGAATATATTCCTGACGTTCTCGATCGTGTGTGTTGACAGATGTCGGATGGAACCAATTCTTTCCACTGCTGCTGGGGTGTCGTTGATTATGTTGGTTGAAGTGAGGGCAGACGTGGTGATGCTTTAGTCAGGCCGCATCTCAGAAACTCTGTGAGCGGGTGCCAAGGCAGTCAAGAACACACATTTATTAAGTCTACGTTGAGGTGTAGGGTGCACAGTATAAAGCCGAGATTGTAAAAGGTTTAGAGCTTTGTAAAGAGAGCACTGAGGCAAAAGTTGTCTACAAGGAGCTCGCAGTTTAAAACAGGCTTTAAGTAATCCAATTTTATCTTTTTGTGGAAGGCTAAGGCCTGTGAGGTAAAAAAAAAACTTTAATAGCTGTAAGGTAATTACGCAATGTATTAACTGCCTTTACTTATGTCTATTGAACTGTCATGTTTACAGAGTCTCTGGATAACGGTGAATTGATTATTCATAGCGTTATTAGTACAAGGTAGGGATTATTACGAATTAATAGGGACCCTCGCATTTTCCTTTGCGATCGTGCTGCCATCTCTCGAACGCACGAATCACTATTTTCAGATATACTGTATATATACAGTATATATTATGTCAGTGGTAGGCACATTTCCAGGATATCTTTAACTGTCTTGATAGCGTAATGGTTAGTACGGGGAATTTTGGTGCGAGTATCCTAGGTTCGAATCCTTGGAGTACCACATGTATTCATTATTTTCATTGATTTAATTAACACTTTTGTTGTGGCACTTGTCATATGACAATTGCTTGGTCTGCACTGTACCATACAGGGGTTTTGGACTATAGTCAAAGTCACAGGAGAAAAGAAATTCCCGTTTGGCAACCGTCTTCCAACTTGTTTGAGTTAGTGCATTCTTGTGGTGAATAGGTAAATGATATACAATGATGATAAAAACAACAGACTTCAGTGTAAAATAGTAAAATAAATTGTATTTACCTTTTTTCTAAACACAAACGTAAATGAAACAAGTATTAACAGTCAGCTGATGAAATACACTGTTGTAGCCGAGCGTAAGGAACGAAACGGTTGCGAAGTAAAGGGGAGGAAAGAGGAGGATGTTAGATAATATACCATATATCTCCCATATAAAGCAATGTTGTTATATCACATGTGTATAGGTTTGTAGTACAAGGCACATGTGAACCATCAGCACCCTGAAGGTAGGTGTAAAGGAACATTATTGTAGAGAATAATACTTGTGATCACCGGCAGTGTTTGATCACCAACTCCCAGCGACGCATCACGTGCGTCCGACATATAAAAAACACTTACGTGGCTCGTAAGGTAGGAAATGGCGGGAGAATAGGAGGGGGAGGTACCGTAGTGTGTGTGGGAGCCGGGCCAGTAGGTGTGAGCGGGCCGAGACAGCCGCGCGGCTGGTGGTGGTGGGCTTAGTGGGGATAGTTTACACCCTTAGTTCACCGCCACTTTGAACCTTCATTACTCCGGTCGTATGGGAGCTAGAGGCTTGAGATTTATGTGAGACACTCCTTAGGATGTATGCCGTACAATGCCATACTCAGTTTTTACCCTAGTGCTCCCGGGCGGGTGGTCATGCGGGGGAGACGAACTATTGAAACCCCCCCCCCCCCCCCCCCGCCCCCCAAATGACCGAAATGAGTTTTTTTTTTATTTTTGTCTTCATTTCTCACCATTCTCTTCCATTTTGGCGCAACAAATTTTTTTGAGGCCCCCCCCCCCAAAAAAAAATGTCCGAGGTGATTTTTTTTTTTTTTTTTTCATTTCTCATCCTTGTCTTCCATTTTAGCAAACAAAAAAAAAGAAGTGAAAATGGCTTGGGACTGGGGTGAACAAAATATTATAACTAGCCGGGGCTCAACGGGTTAAAGTAGTAATGATAATGTTAACAGTAGTAATGATGATTGTAAGATGGTGGTGATTATAGAAGTAATGATGGTTGATAGTTGTAGTATCAATGATGATAGTAGTGATTAAGATGCTAGTGACAATGGTGACAGTAGTAGTGATGATGGTGAGAGTAGTAGTAATGATTGTAATTGTAGTAGTGATGATGATCATAGTAATGGTGATGATGATAGTACTTGTGATGATTGTGGCAGTTGTAGTGTTGATGGCAGTAGTAGTGATTATGTTGATTGTGATTGATAATGGTATTAGTAGTGATGATGGTAACTCATCGCAGAGTTGGGTATGCCGTTTTGATTTGGGCAAAACGGCACGTCTACTTTATTTTCATGGGCAATGTCAATGCAAACAAAAATGTACTCTTACATAAAGGTCAAGGTCAAAGGTCAACTTTTATGAACTCTGCGTAAGCAGAGTTTGGTATCCCCCCCCCCCCCCCGTATAGTGGGTACCACCGGAAAAAAAATCTGTCGTCGTCGTTGTTGTCGTCCGTCTGTCCCGAAACTCCTCCTAGACCGTCGGACGGATTTTCACCAAATTTCACACAAACATTTGTTGCGTGAATGCGAACGTCAGTCAAAAAGGATTTTTTGAATTTATGCAACAGTTATGATTTTAGGTCCAAAATATGGTTTTACCTCCCCCCCCTTCTCCCGGATTTCCCCCCCCCCCCCTCTCCCGGACACCCCCCTCCCAGCAATGATGGCGTTCTGGGGGCGAAAACATCTTGCTATGCATCTGCTAGGTTAAGTTAGTTTAGTTGGCATTAGAAGTGATGGTAGTAATATTTGGATTGATGGTGATAATAGTGGTGATGGTGATAATAATAGTGATGATGGTTGTAGTTGTATTGATGATGATGACAGTCGTGATAATGATGACAGTAGTAGATATGATGGTGACAGTAGTAGATATGATGTAGTGACGATGGTGTGAGTATTAGTGATGATGGTGAGTAGTAGTGATGATATTGAAAGTTGTGGTGATGATGACAATAGTTGTGATGATGAAGATCATAGTAATGGTGATGATGGCAGTAGTAGTGATGATGGTGACAGTAGCATACATGATGGTAATACTTGTGACAGTAGTAATGATGATGGTTAACCCGCTGAGACCCAGCGCCGCACGTGTTGCGTCGGCAGTGTTTGATCACCAACTCCCAGCGACGCATCACGTGCGTCCGACATATAAAAAACACTTACGTGGCTCGTAAGGTAGGAAATGGCGGGAGAATAGGAGGGGGAGGTACCGTAGTGTGTGTGGGAGCCGGGCCAGTAGGTGTGAGCGGGCCGAGACAGCCGCGCGGCTGGTGGTGGTGGGCTTAGTGGGGATAGTTTACACCCTTAGTTCACCGCCACTTTGAACCTTCATTACTCCGGTCGTATGGGAGCTAGAGGCTTGAGATTTATGTGAGACACTCCTTAGGATGTATGCCGTACAATGCCATACTCAGTTTTTACCCTAGTGCTCCCGGGCGGGTGGTCATGCGGGGGAGACGAACTATTGAACCCCCCCCCCCCCCCCCCCCGCCCCCCAAATGACCGAAATGATTTTTTTTTTATTTTTGTCTTCATTTCTCACCATTCTCTTCCATTTTGGCGCAACAAATTTTTTTGAGGCCCCCCCCCAAAAAAAAAATGTCTGAGGTGATTTTTTTTTTTTTTTTTTCATTTCTCATCCTTGTCTTCCATTTTAGCAAACAAAAAAAAGAAGTGAAAATGGCTTGGGACTGGGGTGAACAAAATATTATAACTAGCCGGGGCTCAACGGGTTAAAGTAGTAATGATAATGTTAACAGTAGTAATAATAATAATAATAATAATAATACTTTATTTCAGACTCACACAGTACAGAGGGGACCATACTGGGGTCCATATATACCTTACAGTAACATAAATATATATAAATATATATAAGCTACTGTACATAGGCTACATAAAATAAAAAAAAAATTAAATAATACCCAGCTTGCTATCATGTAGTTCACAGCACTGCCTCAACCAAAAACAGTGGTCATCAAACTACTGTGTTACCAAAACCACTGTCCTAATTGTGTACAGTACCATGCCTCACATCATTTAGCTTCCGGTACAGTATGTTGCTACAGTACACTATAGGAATATCGGTACTGTACTGCACTATGAGGATCAGTACCGGTATGCTAATTCTGTAGAGTAGCAGACCTGAAATCATTACTTAAGGTTAAATATAGAGCAACTTCCTCCAGTGTGCCTGGATCCTGGAGGTGTACACTATGCTTGGAGTTTGTAGCATTTTAATGATCCTGTTCTCAGAAGTGTTAAGGCGCTGAATGAATTTATATGTTAGCTTTCTAATGAGTGATTTGTAACAGTGTAAGTTCATATAGGCACATAGCGTACTTGTACTCTCATATTTTGAGAGCCCCAGAAACATTTTCATGATATTGTGATATGAGATACTTAGTCTATTCACTGTAGTTTTCTTATAGTTCCACCATAGTTGTGCTGTATACATTGGTGAGCAGTAGGAGTTGAACAATGTTATTTTTGTATCCCATGTGCACATATGAAATTTTCTTAATATTGAATTTCCCTGCATGTAAAGTTGCCTTCGCTGACGACCCATATCCTCATCATCTGAGCGATCACATGAAATATAGTGTCCTAGATACTTTACTTTACTTACTTCTTCTATAATTTCTTCATATAAATGGAATTTAGGTAGCTTTGATTTCAATAGAAGGTTAGATTTAAATATTATGATATTGCTCTTTATAGGATTAAATTTGACTGAATGTTCGATTCCAAATTGTTCACATACTCTTAATAATTTATCCAGTCCTGCTCCAGAGGGCGCGATTAAGGCTAGGTCATCAGCATACATGAGATGATTTACAATGGTGCTGCCAATACAGCACCCAGTGCGAGTCTTGTTCAGCTCCAGACTAAGATCATCCATGTAGACGTTGAAAAGATACAGAGACAATATCCCCCCCTGCCTAACACCATTGGTTACGGCGAAAGAGCCTGACAGGATGTTGCCCCATCTTACACACATTTTTTGATTAGCATACCAGAAAATAAGTATCCTAACAATATAGCTAGGCACTCCCCTGTTAACTAATTTTTCAAATAAGGTTTTGTGACACACCCTATCAAAAGCCTTACTTGCATCAAGAAAACAAGAGAAAATTGAGCTATTTAGTTTGTTGTATGTATCAATCACTTCTTTCAGCACATATATGCATTGGTCTGTGCCATGATTTTTCTTAAAGCCAAACTGATTGCTGCTGGTGACAATATATGCAGACATTCTTTCTAGCATTATCATTTCAACTACCTTACTCACCACACTAGCAAGTGCTACTGGGCGGTAGTTGTCTTTTGCTGTAATTTTACCTGATTTATCTTTAATGACAGGAACAAGTATTACGGATATCATAGACTCCGGCAGGACACCATGCGTAAATAGACTGGTGATGCAAGAACTAAGTTTATCTATTAACAACTTATCTGCATATTTAAGATGTTCTGCATATATACCATCCAGCCCACAAGCTTTATTTAGGTTAAGTTTTCTTATGGCATTCTCAAGATCACTTTCAGTCACTTTAATGTCTTCATAATTACTATCTTTCACATATTGAATTGCACCATTAGTAGACCTTTGGTTTACACTGTTAAGTAGTTCCTTAAAATGAGTTTTCCATAAGTCAGCAATGTTCTCTTCACCCGTAACCCCCTCAACACTGACAGGTAATGGTGTGTTACAATTTTGCATGGATCTGATGTCCTTCCAAAAACAGTTAGTATCCTTTTCTGCCAGACTCTTTGCAAGGGCTTCCTTCCTTAATTGGTTTTCATTTTGCTTAATAAATCTAATGGCATATTTGGTCCTAGCCTTTGCTCTTTTGTGAAGTTCAAATATAGGCCCCTGTCTAGGCTGACCTACTTCAAGCCAATGAGACCTAGCATCTCTGGAGGCCTGATACAGGTCAGCCACATAGTCTTGCCAACCTGGCTTATTGAATGAGGACTTATATTTACGGCTATTAAAAATACTTTCCCCCGCTTTTGATAAAGAATCTATTATACTATTGTAAAATTTAATAATGTCCTTTCTGTGTTGTGCATCACTACATTTTGGATCCCTGCATTGTGCTACACCATTACCATCATATTGCACCCTATTTAATAAGTCCTTGGTTTTATCACAGTACATTTGGCACTCTTCATTTGAGATTACATTCCATGGAACTTTTGCCTTGATGCTATTGCTAGTAATGATGATTGTAAGATGGTGGTAATTATAGAAGTAATGATGGTTGATAGTTGTAGTATCAATGATGATAGTAGTGATTAAGATGCTAGTGACAATGGTGACAGTAGTAGTGATGATGGTGAGAGTAGTAGTAATGATTGTAATTGTAGTAGTGATGATGATCATAGTAATGGTGATGATGATAGTACTTGTGATGATTGTGGCAGTTGTAGTGTTGATGGCAGTAGTAGTGATTATGTTGATTGTGATTGATAATGGTATTAGTAGTGATGATGGTAACTCATCGCAGAGTTGGGTATGCCGTTTTGATTTTGGGCAAAACGGCACGTCTACTTTATTTTCATGGGCAATGTCAATGCAAACAAAAATGTACTCTTACATAAAGGTCAAGGTCAAAGGTCAACTTTTATGAACTCTGCGTAAGCAGAGTTTGGTATCCCCCCCCCCCCCCCCCCCCCGTATAGTGGGTACCACCGGAAAAAAATTATGTCGTCGTCGTTGTTGTCGTCCGTCTGTCCCGAAACTCCTCCTAGACCGTCGGACGGATTTCCACCAAATTTCACACGAACATTTGTTGCGTGAATGCGAACGTCAGTCAAAAAGGATTTTTTGAATTTATGCAACAGTTATGATTTTAGGTCCAAAATATGGTTCCCCCCCCCCTCCCCCCCCCCCCCAGCAATGATGGTGTTCTTAGTGTGTGAGCCCCAAAGGGGTTCACACTAAGAACGCATTCGTTCTGGGGGCAAAAACATCTCGCTACGTATTTGCTAGGTTAACCCTCCGTTCCCGGAAGGGCTCTTGAACGCCCATAAAAAAGCATATAACAGGTACCCGGAAGGTCTCTTAACCTGTTAAGCGCTAAATAGCCCTAGGAGCTAGGGTAGTTATTTGTGTATTTCTAGCCTTGGATTCTGACAGAATTCGTTATATTTACAATATAGACCATTATTTGTTTTCGGTATGCTTTTATTTTACATATATGATGTATATATGAACCTTCAAGAGTGCTAAAATAAGTGGGAAAAGCATTTGGGTGGTGAAAAACGAAGATATTGGCCACCCGGTCGTAATGTCAGGCGAGAGAGAGCTACAGTCAACCCTCCTCTCTCGCTGTCTGTGAGGTAACTGAGGGGAGCGGGGGCGGTGTGGGCTGGTGTCTGTGTGGTACATATCGATCTTTTCTGCAACCCACTTGTGCTACATTATCGCGGGAGAGAAAAATAACCGATAAATGATGATAATAAGAGGGAAAATAGGTGATAATTGAGGAGGGGAGGGAGGGGGGAATAAGGTGGGAAGGAGGGGAGGGGGGTGGGTGAGATTTACATGGATGAGTACTGGAGGGGAATTATCTCACCTAGAGACAAATTTTTTTTTTTTGATAGGCCCTTTTTTTTTTTGGAAAGCTTTTTTATGGTCCTGCTTCCGTGAGGCCTATCGCGTTCCCTATAGGAAGCCTTCCGTGAGGCCTATCGCGCTTGCCGGGTTAAACACCCATGACGTCACAGCCTGTGAGCTTGGTGTGCGAGGCGTCGGTCCGACGCATGTAAACAACAGCCGGCTGGACCGACGCTCCGCATCTCCGGCCACAAGAAGGAGAGCGTCGCTTGTTCGTGTGTGCCTGTATGTGGTTGTTAAGTATCGAATAGTAGTGTAAAGTGGCTGTTTTGGCCATATAAGTTATCTCCAATGAAATCATCATCACAGCTCAACCAGTTGACTTAGAGAGCTCTACTTAATGCCATTCTACAGGTAAATAACACAGCTACGCTTGGGGATGCGCGGGAATGCGGGAAGCAGTCTGATTAACGAATATACGGTAGCCTAGCCTAGACGTTTTTCGGCCAAAACACCCGGGTTTCGAGGAATATATATATAATACATAACCGGGGCTGGAGGGTTAAGTTAGTTTAGTTGGCATTAGAAGTGATGGTAGTAATAGTGGGATTGATGGTGATAGTAGTGATGATGGTGATAATAGTAGTGATGATGGTTGTAGTTGTATTGATGATGACAGTAGTGATGATGATGACAGTAGTAGATATGATGGTGACAGTACTAGTAGTTGTGATGATGGTCATAATAGTAGTGATGATGGTGACAAGTAATGATAATAGTTGTAGTGATAATAATGACAGTAGTGATGATGGTAGTGACGATGGTGTGAGTATTAGTGATGATGGTGAAAGTTGTAGTGATGATGACAATAGTTGTGATGATGAAGATCATAGTAATGGTGATGATGGCAGTAGTAGTGATGATGGTGACAGTAGGATACATGAGGGTAATACTTGTGAGAGTAGTAATGATGATGGTTATAGTAGTAGTGATGATGTTAACAGTAGTAATGATGATTGTAAGATGGTGGTGATGATAGTAGTAATGTTGGTTGATAGTTGTAGTATCAATGATGATGGTAGTGACAATGGTGACAGTAGTAGTGATGATGGTGAGAGTAGTAGTGATGATTGTAATTGTAGTAGTGATGATGATCATAGTAATGGCGATGATGACAGTAGCCTAGTCGTGATGATTGTGGCAGTTGTAGTAGTGATGGCAATAGTAGTACGTGATGATGGTGATTGTGATTGATGATGGTATTAGTAGTGATGATGGAAACCCATCGCAGAGTTGGGTATGCCGTTTTGATTTTGGGCAAACCGGCACGTCTACTTTATTTGTAAGATAATTGGTCGGTTGGTGATAATATGATTTGGTAAATGAAGAGTAGGATAAGAGCCACAACCGTATACATGTTGAGAATATTTATTGCAAATTTTTGGACATATCACACATCCATCTTCAGGCTTGAGTATTTCAACATCTATCTATCTATCTATCTATTGCCTGACGCCGTGATCCCCGAAGGGGTGGCCACGAACGAACCGCCCCCATGCACCTCTGTCCCCAGTCAGTCGACGCCCCTCCCCCCAACCAGCACCGCCTTCATTCATGTAGTTCCTCACTCCATCCTTCCACCTCATATTCGGTCTACCTCTCCCCCTCTGTCCCTCCACCTCGCTCTCGTACACCCTCTTAGTCATTCTCTCGCTTTCCATACGTTCCATATGGCCGAACCATCTCAAGTTGTTCCTTTTCACACTTTCCAGCACATCTACCTCCACACCACACCTCCTTCTTACTTCCTCATTAGTCTGTCTATCCCTCCATGTAATTCCGCACGCACTCCTTAAGTAATTCATTTCCACTGCTCTCACTCTTGGTCTGAGTCTCTCAACCAACGTCCATGCTTCGCTTCCGTAAGTCAGTGTCGGGATTACCACACTGTCATGCAAGGACTTCTTCACTTCCATACTGACCACCCTATTTCTTGTTACTGCTTTTAACGTTCCTACAACCCTCTTCCCCTGTTGTACCCTCTCCCGCACCTCTTCATCCATAGTCCCATCTTTACTCAACACACTGCCCAGATACTTAAAAGAGTTGACGATCTCCATAGCCTGACCGTTCACCTTCACCTCACACTCTGTGACTTCACCCCTTTCGAAGACCATAACCTTGCTCTTCCCCGTATTTACCTTCAAATTCCGTTTTTCGCACACTGTTCCAAACTCATTTACCAGACCCTGCAACTCCCATTCATTATCACTCGTCAGAACTGTATCATCCGCAAACAGCAGTATAGGTAGCTTCCACTCAATTCCCTCCCTTTTCAGCGATACACCAACATCCACTGCTCTTGATAGTATTTCTTTCATAACTCCATCCATATATACAGTAAACAACCACGGGGACATCACACACCCCTGTTTCAAACCAACATTCAGGTCAAAGAACTCGCTCTGCTCACTCTCCACACGTACTGCCGCCTTTGCACCCTCATACATGCTCTTCACTGCTTTCAGCAACTTGCCCTCTACTCCGTATATTCTAAGTACTTTCCACAAACCTTCTCTATCCACTCTGTCATAGGCCTTCTCCAAGTCCATAAAGGCAACATACACCTTTTGTTTCTTCTCCAGATACTTCTCCACAACACAATTCAGGGTAAAAATCTGATCTACACATCCTCTTCCCTTCCTAAAGCCTCCCTGCTCGTCGCCTATCCATTTCTCCGTTCTCACTCTCACTCTCTCAATCACTACCCTACTGTATACCTTCCCTACTACGCTTAGAAGACATATTCCTCGGTGGTTACCACACACTCCTCTTTCCCCTTTGCCCTTATATAGGGGGACTATTATGCCAGTCTTCCAGTCATCGGGTGCACTCCCCTTCTCCCATGCTAGTTTGCACATTTTCCATACCCATTCTCTCACTATCTCACCACCATACCTCAACATTTCCCCACACACTCCATCTGTTCCTGGTGCTTTCCCCAACTTCACTCTTTTCATGGCTTCCCACACTTCTGACCTCCTGATCCCCACCTCCTCCTCCACTACTTCTCTTCTTCTCCCTCCCATACCATATCCAGCTATGTTTGCTGGCTCTTCATTCCTTTCATTTAGCAACTCACTGAAGTACTCCCTCCATCTTTCGACTCTCTCTTGCTTCTCGGCTAGCATTCTCCCATTTTTATCTTTCACACCCTTACTGTTTCCCTTGCTACCTTCCCTAACTTTCTTGACTTCTTTCCAGAACAGTTTCTTACTCTCCCTCCATTTTACACTCAGATTCCTTCCAAATTCCTCATCTACTCTTCTCTTACTTTCCTTCACTACTCTCTTCACCACCCTCTTACTCTCCACGTACCTTGCTCGTTTCTGTCTCTCGGAATCTTCATTCCCTCTACTACCCAACCACTCTCTATATGCTTTCTTCTTTTCTTCCACAGCTATTCTTACCTCTTCTGTCCACCATGCTGTACCTTTCACTCCCCTCCCTCTTCTCCTCACTCCACACACCTCCTCACATGCTGCACAGATCTCATCCTTAAACACCTTGCTCATCTCCTCCACTTCCTCCATAACTTCCAGGTCGAACCCACCTAGTCGTCTTTCCACTGCTCTCCTGTACTCCTCCCTGACTTCCTCCTCCTGCAACCTCTCCACCCTCCTCACCATTCCACCCTCCTCTCGCCTCCCTCCCGCTCTCCTCACCCACTTCTTTTGTATCCTAACCTTAGCTACCACTACATAATGATCAGACAGACCCCCTCCAATACCCCTATACACCCTAGCATCCATCACAGATTTCTTCATTCGTTCATCCACACATACATAATCAATCAATGACTTTCGTTCCACCACTGTCTTATCCTTCATTGTCAACATCCGTTTCCACGTGTACCTGTGGATCATTCTGTGTCGGAAGAAGGTGTTGGCTATCCACAGCCTCCTCCCTACACATACGTCCACAAGTGCACTACCATTCCCATTCACCTCTGATGGTACCCCCCACCCTCCCACCACTCCCTCAACTTTCCTATCACCCACCTTACCATTCATATCCCCAATCAGAAATATTCTTTCGTTCTTGTCAAACTTCTCCAGGCACGCCTCCACATTCATCCAGAACTCCTCTTTCTTTCTTTCAAGTATATCCTCTGTCGGGGCATACACGCATACAATCACCCACGTTTGTATTCCTACTTTCATTCTCACCCACACAATCCTTGAACCCACAGACCCATACTCTCTTACACATTCCTTCCATTTGCTACTTACAAACAAACATGCACCTTCTCTCGCTGTTCCTTCACTCACTCCAGCACACACACCTATTCCACACTCCCACTCTCTCACATCTGAACCTTTCCATTTGGTCTCTGTCATTCCACATACATCCAGCCTGGCATTCACTAACGGATCCTAGTGAGGAACATACGATCCTAAAAAGAAAGTAACCTAGAATAAAAATATGTCAAGAATAAAAATATGTTAAGTACAAAGTTTGGGAGCATCTCTTAACTTTTTCTAAAAGTAATAATACATAATACACACAAAGAAAACTTCATCCATATATCTAGAAATTAACTTACAATTGTATGATATTATGATATTACTGTATTATTATGTATTATGTGAGGGCTGGTCCTATCCAGAGTGAGGTTTGGCATCCTCTACCCAACCTTAGCCGTTTCTGTCTGTCTCTTTTACTGTCCTACTTTTCCTTCTAGGGGCAGGAGGCTAGGAATCCTCCTCCCCTTGTAAAATTCTCCTACTCAACGACCCAGAGAAAGAGGCGAGGGAACACGAAAGTGGTCCCAGACCCTAAGAATTGGAACTTTAAAGGTTTCTGTTCGGTCCCTGTCTCGAGTTGGCCACCCCCAGCAATGGGGTATGTGTCTGAGTATATTACAGTTTTGACAACCCGTAAGGGAAGGAAGGAAAAACTACTATTTATTGGTGGCTCCTGAAGTCAATGACGTAAGAGCCTATGGTAATATGGCCTCGTTCCGGGCTCCTCTGAGCCCGGGTTAATCCTGATCACTACGGTCGAGAACCAATATCATCTTAGGGGGTACCCCTTAATCATTCCTAAGGTACGTCATTGAGACGGAGCTACTGAAAAGTAAAAAAATAAAAGGAAAAGAAATAGTACAGTTCGAACACTGCGCCACCGCGCACTCAGATCTTCCTCTGTTCCCATGAACGTGCCCTGATCTCCCAGTTGACCTTGAACTGGTCTCTAAAGCATATACTAAATTGAGCATGTGAATGGGAAGGGGATGGAGGGAGGGCAATTTCGTCATTGACTTCAGGAGCCACCAATAAATACTAGTTTTTCCTTCCTTCCCTTACGGGTTGTCAAAACCGTAATTTATTGGTGGCTCCTTACGTCAATGACATAAGAGCCTAGAATATCACGACCGGTGGAGGGACCTTCATATGCTCCTTAAGCTAAAAACAAAATTAATAGGAAGACTGAAAACTAACATGTGAACTGTGACATGTATTTACTTATAAAAGGTATAACAGTAAGAAAAGGATATACAGTATAAGGCGGGTACCCTTAAAAGAAGCCTTATTTCAGAAAACAGAACTAATGAGATGTGAATATACACTGGTAATCGTATATCATCAATTTAGAATAAAAATAAAAAATAATGTTACACATATATAGTTGCAATAAAATATAGGTATTGCTATGTAACAGATATCATGTGGTAATAACCTTCTTGTTATATATTTCAGATTGTGTGACCTGCCATTTTGTCATGGAACTTCACGCACCCCCTCTTTTTTTCATTTATGGTGACTGGTAGGGCACACTTTCTCTTATGCTGTTGGACTGGTAATAAAAGTATTGAATCATATATAAGTCTAAACACTTTTTTCCCCAACCTTGTTGAGCCATCTGGAGAAACCTACAAATGTTCTTTATTTCTAGGAATAACAGACTTAAAGTAGGTATATAATGCTTTCACAGGACATAGGGCATGGTGTATCTTTCCTCTCTTCAAGGCAGGGATAGAGAAAGGTGTAAAGACATGTTCCTGGTGCTAATTTTTTGCAAGAAAATCTGGTGTGGTGCAGGGGCAATATGTACAGAGTCGTTATTAGGGGCAAAACTTAGATAGTTTGGGGACCTTGCCATGGCTGACAATTCTGAGACCCTATGGCCAGTAGCTATGGCCATCAGAAATACACACTTCTTAAGTTTCTTATCTATGTTTGGTTTCACCGAATAAGGCCTAGACTGTAATAACGTTAGGACCTTCGAGATTGACCATTGAGGAAGTAATTGACGATTTGGGGCTCTGAGTTTGAAGCAAGCTTTCACAAACCCCTGTTCGTCTTTCTGGGGTAAGGATAGACCGGTGAGCGTGAGGAAGGGTTCCTTTACTGCTGATAGGTGGTTTCTAAGTGTGTTCACTGCTAGTTTCTTAGTTTCAAACAAGTAATTTAGGTATTTCAACAACAAGGCAGCCGAAGGATTCTTCTGGTTTGAATCTACAATCTGCGTTGTAAATTGTTTCCAGTGAGAGCTGTATTGTCTCAAGGTGGAAGCTGTGTACTGATTTGTGAGCTTGTTAGTGATTTCCTTGTCGTAGGACGGAAGCCACTTGGATTTGAGAATGTCCACATAGCAAAATTAAGCGAGGTCTGCAGGTTTCCAATTTCTTCCAAGTGGAAATCTGTCAGGGGGAGTTGCAGAGGTTTGTTGCACCATTGAGTAAGTTGAGTATACCACGCTTGAGTAGGTCACATTGGAGCAACCAGGGTTACTTGCCCCTGGACCGATCTGAGGTGGTGAATGACTTTGCACATCAGTGAGGTGTCTGGGGGTGGGAAGAGGTAAATTGATGTCCACCTGTTCCAATCTACTGTGAAGGCATCCGGACCCCCTTCCCGTGTCTTGAGATCCCGAGATATGTGAGCCTGGAGCTTCGTTGATTGAAGAGATGCGAACAGATCGATTTGTGGTGAAAATGGTAGAACTAAGTGATTGAATTTTTCTTGTTTGAGGGCCCATTCCACTGAGGTGCTCTTTCCCCTTGATAAAGCATCGGCCCATAGATTGGAGACCCCTGGTAGGTATGTTGCATGGATTATTATGGAGTGTTTCTGGGCTTGGAAGAATATCTTCTCTGAGAGATCTTGGAGGATCCTGGACCGGGTGGAGCCTTGTTTCTTCAAGCAAGTTACGGAGGCCATGTTGTCCATCCGGAAAGCTATTGATCTGTAGGTCAATGACATTGCATGGTCTCTGAGAAAGAATAGAGGAACTGCTAGCTCTTTGGCATTGATGTGAAACTGATTTAGTGTGGTCCATTTTCCGTGGTTCTGATGGCCTTCCGTTGATTGATAGCCCCATCC
Organism: Lithodes maja; assembly: GCA_037953745.1. Lineage (NCBI taxonomy): Eukaryota > Metazoa > Arthropoda > Malacostraca > Decapoda > Lithodidae > Lithodes > Lithodes maja. Next base: position 87,044 of record JBAKBP010002272.1, read on the forward strand.
TATCAGGCTCGAGGCATCTGTGTCCACCCATACGGTGGGAGGTGGATCTGACCAGTGTGCCACCGATTCCCGTACTTGAGATCTTGTCCGAAATGCCAGATGTAGAATCCTCTTCGGGATGATGAGAGGGTAGTTGTGATGTGTTAGAGGGAAGGCTTTGTTGCCTAGCCAGATTAGCCTCTTCAGTCTGAGGCGGCCTAGGGGTACTGTCATTTGTACCCAATTTAGTGAGCCTATCAGAGATTCCCAAAGTTTCCTGGTGATCGTCTTGGCATGTAATACTCTGAACAGTTTTAAATGTAGACGTTTGGCGTTGGCTGGACTTTGTTTTATCGTCTGGAGTTGTGTATCCCAGATTAAACCTACCCATTCCGCTGATTGTGTGGGAGTGAGATTTGATTTATCTAGGTTTACTCTGAAGCCCAGCTTTGTTACATGTTGTATGACTCTCAAGGTTTGGTCTTGGCATTGGAGTGGGGTAGACCCGAGAATCATCCAGTCGTCTAGGTAGAACAGAATTTTTACTCCATCTTCGAGTAGTGGGAGGAGAGCTTGTTTGACCAACTTGGTGAAAATTCTGAGGGCTATGTTCAGGCCGAAGGGCATTCTGGTGAGCATTACTCCTTTGTTTCTGAATGGGATAGCTAGGAACTTTTGATATCTCTTTGCTATTGGGATGTGCCAGTAGGCGTCTTTTAGGTCCAGGGTAATTATCCAGACCTTTGATTGTAGAACTAGCCTTACTTGGGAGATAGTTAACATTCTGAACTTCATATTGTGAATTGACTTGTTGAGAAGGGACATGTCTATCACGGGTCTTAGATGACGGCTCTCTCTTTTTGGGACGAGGAACATGCGTGATAGAAAAACTGGTGTTCCCTCTGGTGGGTGAGTGAGAACTTTGTCTGTCAACATTTGGTTTATCACGGAGATAGTTGTATCTTGTTGGACTGAGCTCGGAGGTGGGGTCTTGCCAACCATTTCCATGTGAGGCCCTTCTTTACTACTCTCTTTGCCCAGGATCTTTGAGGCCAATGTCGAAAATTTTCTCTGAACTGGCCTGTCGTATGCAGAGCTAGTTCTTTGTTGATGGCCTCTTGAAAAGTCAGTTTTTTTAATCCTGGGTCGGTTGGTGAGTGTTGGTGGGTTGGTGGTGACCTTGTGGTCTCTGGTGGTTGGGAGCATGACGACTTGCTTGTTGAGTATGTCGTCCTGTTTGTTGAGGTCTCTGTTGTGACCCGTAGTTTTGTTGTTTTGGTGGAGGTCGTGTGTAGGGTGATGGTTGAGTCCTTGGTGCGCCTCGACCTCTGGCATGGTAGTGTCCCCTGTACCCTCTGCTGCTTGATGAGTTACCCCTGTGCGTCTGAAATGTATGAGGGGTAAATTGTCGAGGGGCGAACTGGCTCCTCCCCCTCCCACGGTGAGAGTGAAAGTGAGGGTGGAACCTACTAGGGTGGCTTTGCCTATATGCTTGAGGCTGTCTAGAAGCTGCCATCTCAGGTCGTAGTAGTAGGGCGTGGACTTCGTTCCAGGTTGCTTGGGGCATCAATCTGCTGGTGAATAGGGGTGAGAGGAGAACTCGAGCGGCGATATCTTTTAGCATTTTCATGGACAAGTGGATGCGTATATCTTGTCTCGCTCTGGCTGCCTCATAAATAGAAGTCTTGACATCCCCGGTGGTCATCAGAGAGTTGACAAGGGAGGCTCTTCTGATGAGATGAAGAGCAGCTCTGGATTTTTGTTCAGCGATGGAGTCTGCCACCTGTCTCATGGAATTAGCAAGCTTCTGCTGTGTGATGAAATTTGATAGCAGTCTATGGGCTTTTTGGCGTAGTCTAAAATCCTTGTCGATCAATGCGGGGGTAGGTGTAGTAATCATGGGGTCATTGGATGGCTTGCACACTATCTTTGGGGCTCTGAGATATTCCCAGAACTCCTGGGGAATAGAGTCGGAGTTGTATACATACATCGTGGCAAACTGGTGATCGTCCTGTGGGATCCTTTGGGGTGTAGTATCCATACTGGACAGGGCAAATTTTTCCGCCCCAGACACCCATTCAGACCATGGGCCATAGCCTAAGGACGAAACCTCCAGCATGGGAATTTTGTTGTCGAACATTTTTGTGGAGCATTGCACGGCTGTTGAGAGAGTAGATAGAGATTTAATGGCATTATGCCCATCAGCTTTATTCAAATCCGACCACGGTTTGAAGCGCTTGCCCGAGGGGACAGCGGATGTCTGTGTGAACGTAAAGTACCTAGCGTCTGACAGAGATGGGAAGGGTTTTAGATGACATCCAGTCCTTGGTCATGTGCATCTTTTGCTCGGAGATGTCTAAGTTCGTCCATCTCGATCACCCAGTCATTCGGAACTGGTATCAGTTCTGGATGGCCCGTGTCGGCATCTTCAGGTGTTTTTACTGGTATTTGCTTCCAGTGACGGGATTCACCAAATAGTAGAGGAAAAGGTTTCTTGGAGCTTTCCGGTTCCTGTTCAATAGGTGGGGGACGAATATGGGAGAGGAATAGGTTACTGGGAAGGCCAGTAGCTTGAAGACTGGGCTGAGTGGAGGATGTAGGAGTGGATGTTATTTCCTGAGCATGATGTTTGGGCTGGGCAGGTATCTGAGCTAGTGGGACTGTGTCAGGTGTGGCTGGTTGTAACATGGATGGGGGCAGGGATCTACTTTGAAGGTCCTGGATAGCCTTATCCATAGAAGAAAATTTCTGATGGAAGCTGTCCACTAACTGGCTGGTTATTGATCTCATAGCTTCTTTCATTTTGCCCAATAAGTCAACACGAGGGCTCAGCCTCGGGGCTATGTCCGATTGGTGAGGTTCTTCTCCGAAATGTTCTCCCTGATAAGTGTGGGATTCCTTGTCATTCCAACTTTCACCTGTATGGCTGCTGCTATTGACGTCGTAGCACTCTATTATGTCATCGGCCATTTCGTAGGGTTCTTGGGTATCCTCTGGAGGTATTGCATTTTGATCTGCCTCGAATGTACTGTATCCCACCAGGTCTGGATCTGCTGGAGTGGGATCTGAGTGAGCTGCCGGATGTGAAGAAGGCTGGTAGTATGAGTCGTCTCTTGGGTTATGTATTTCCGCTCTCGTACTTATCTTGATCGTTTGAGGGTGAACTAGTTCGGCAGTAGCAGGTAAGGGGGTTAATTCAAAATGTTGTTCCATAGAGTCCGCCCAATTTTCTAGGGATCGTGGAGAGGGGTTGACCTCTTCAGAACTTGGCTTAGTCAAGGTGGTGGAAGGTGGTTCTGTAGCCTGGGGATTACTTGTCTCGTTGTGTCTTTTACTGGAAGAGTGGGAGCTGGGTGAACTTTCTCTCTTCCTGCTAGATTCGGACTTTCTCCTGTTGTGTGATGAGGAAGAGCTACGGGATCTAGTTATGGATATTTCTAAGAATTTTACATACTCTGAATCTGTAATTTCTGGGTGTTTTTTCAATGTACCTGAAATATAAGATTTTACTGCATGCCACACCGCTTTCAAAATATCTTTACATGTGCCTGGGGCTAGGGAAGAATGTGGATCATGGTATTTAGATATGTAATAAGTACACTTGTCACAAACTTTAGGGTTCCACCTAGCTTTTGTCCTATCGATACACTTAACATGATAGGGGCAGAGCCTATGAGCTGTGAGTGATAATGTTGTACACTCCCTGTTTGAGCACAGGGTCAAGTCCTCGGGAGGGTCCATTTCGTGTACTGTGATACTGTCCATCTCGGCTGATGAGGGCTCCGGGGAGGAGAACCCTATGAAGGAGAAGTCGTCTTCCAGGTTGAGGACTTCCGTAGGTCGCACCTTAACTTTCTTCTATGGTTGTCTAAGGACCCTGACGAAAGGGGAGAAAAGAAACAAAGGGGGTTCTTTTAGAGAGGGTAAGACAACTTGTGTTTGTTTCCTGTAAATTTCTTAAAATTGTGTAAGTATCCCTGTAAATTAATCAAATTTATGTAGTTAGTGGGAATACCCATAGCCGGTGGACCGGAAATGTCTAAAGTTTTTACCAGTAGACTCACCTGATAATGCAGGTTTGTTAGTTGGGTGCAGGGAGCAACAGGTGGCCTGGATAGGACTGTCAAGGGCTTGAAGTCTGGGATATTGTACAGCTCCTGCTGTGGTATCCCTTGGCCGGAAGGGATCGGTCCAATCGTTGTTCAGACTCCTCCTTTGTAATGCCGTGCCTTGCCTGAGTCTGTTGAAACACCAAGGAGTCAATGTTGCATAATGAGATGAAAATCGATCTTATTAGTTCTACTTGACTTGGGCTAGGATTGGGATCTAGCCTTGTATGATTTACTTTAATTTAACTGGTTAGATAGACGTGCTTATTATAAGTACTCGTATTTGCCTTAATTCAGAACATTTTGTTAATTATTATTTAAACATGGTAAGGCTTCTTTATTATAGTATGACCTAACCTCGAGTACCCGGTAATAATTTCTATTTGATTCCTGTATTTGGGGCCCTTCTCTTAGGGTACCTGGTGAAAGTTTATGTTGTTGGGATAGGTTTAGTGTACAGTACCAGGCCCATAGCCTGTTGGTATCCGGCCGGGTGTTGTGGGTTATAATACCGTTCGGTATTATAGAACGGGGTTAGCTGGTTGTATGGTTGTCATGTGAAGCTACAACAACCTTGATAATCCTTTCTTGCACAAGGATGTAGAATAAAAGTCCAGAGATAAGTTATAGGTTCTTCTTAGCCAGAGATACAGAGAGCTGGGAGGCACTGTTATGCTGAGTGCCGACCGGATGTTACTGAGGCAACATGTACAATGTTGCCAGATATATTTGATGCAATATTGCTGCTACTACAGAGTACGGTATATTACCATGGGATATTAAACAATGATAGTATTGCCCTGAAAGTACATGTGTGTATGTTGCAATATGATTAAGGCATGTGTACACTCTGTATATATGTTGTGTGTGCACTTAACCGATATCAACACCTCTTAACCGATATCAACACTGGTCATAGCCTTAACATACTTGGGTTTAACTTTATATTTGTATGGTATTATTGTATTATCTGCCCATCTGGGTACCCGGGACTGTCGCCATACCCGGTAGTCCTGGTACCCGGGCCTTATTAAGATAAGGCCTAGGTAAACCGGGGGTTTGGGATATATCTGTATGGTATTATTGTATTTCCCGCCTATCCGGGTACCCGGGACTTTCGCCATACTCGGTAGTCCTGGTATCCGGGCCTTGGTGTACGAGCCTTATTGAGATGAGGTCTAGGATAACCGGGGAATTTGGGAGTGTATGGTATCGTGATGTCGTCCGCCTGTCTGGGTACCCGGGGGTGCCTCCGTACTCGGCAGCCCTGGTACTCGGGCCTTGGTAACCGGGACTTATTGAGATAATGACTCGGGAACCCGGGAACTTGGGGTTGTATGGTATTTTAGTATCGCCCGCCTAATCGGGCACTCGGGACTGTCACCATGTCTGGCAGTCCCGGTGCCCGGGCCTTGGTACTCGGGCCTATTGAGATAGGGCCTAGGGTACCTGGGTTTTTGGAAAATTATCAGCATGTCGTATTTAATTCTTACATCGTAGTGGGATATGTTCAAATATGATATTATTATGGGTACTCATAGGTTGTAGGTACTCTTGATACCCTTGAAGCAAAAATGTACATACGAGTGCTTAGATGAGCAGTACCAGTAGGTTATTTCATTTCACAATATACCGACCACTAGCTGATGTAATGCTGGTTTTATAGAGAACAATGCCATACCAAATGACTTGAAGGCAAATAAATATGATGAGGCACTCGTGACAGACTAGAGTTAAAGTTGTAGGAATTAATTTTGAAGAGACTTGAATGTAAACACTGAAAGAACTTTTGTTCCTAAATAAAATATACGGTGGTGTGACAGGTAAACCCTGGCCAGGGCACAACCAGGAGTTACTGTCAGCAATATAGTTAATGAATAGGACACTCCCATATAAATAGACACTTAAGGGAATATCTGATGAGTCACACTGTTAAAACACATTTACAGAACACTAAGACACTGCAGCTAAAGAGCTGAGTTTCGTATGATACGAAATAAAGAGATGACACGCACTAGTTTGGGGCTCTGTGGAAAGTGGCTTCTTGATCGGCACGTTCGTAGGCCAGCCAGACTAAAGATCTTACTTCACAGGCTTACAAGTGAAAATTAGTCCATATACTGTACATACATTCCTAGACGCATATACGATTTCAACTGCACAAAAACTCACTATGGACCAAAAATGACACGCCTAGAAGGGGCTACATAAACACTGTGGTGGAGATAAGTAAACTTTGTCTGCCTCCTATGGCCTACGGACGAGAGAGACCAGTTCAAGGTCAACTGGGAGATCAGGGCACGTTCATGGGAACAGAGGAAGATCTGAATGCGCGGTGGCGCGGTGTTCGAACTGTACTATTTCTTTTCCTTTCATTTTTTACTTTTCAGTGGCTCCGTCTCAATGACGTACCTTATGAATGATTATGGGGTACCCCCTAAGATGATGTTGGTTCTCGACCGTAGTGATCAGGATTAACCCGGGCTCAGAGGAGCCCGGAACGAGGCCATATTACCATAGGCTCTTATGTCATTGACGTAAGGAGCCACCAATAAGTACATACATACATACATACATACATACATACATACATACATACATTTACAGACTACAGTGGGCTAACCTATCTCGATTGGGATTGGGGCTGAAAAAAGCAATAGAGATACAAAATATCGAGATGCAAAGTTAACTTCTTATGGGGAAAAATATAATAGGGACCGGCGAGTCAGCAAGTAACCCACATCAAAGCTGACAATCACCACTTTTGAGCCCATAATTCGTACTTACAATTGCCAACCCCCTTTTTGCTCAATCTGGATCAATATTTGTGTATCTTATGACTCCTTAACCCTTCATATACAACTACATCTACGATATACCATGAAATTGATCAATAAGACAAATTATCTTTACTTGAACAAAAACAAAAGTAGAATGGTGATTCACGTGCTGTATTGTGAGGCGACAAGTTGCTAAACTGGCCGCCAATCTACCGACTTAATAATAGTTCTTAAAGCTAGCGCATGCTAAGCCAGCTAAGGATAGCCCAATAAGGCCGATTAGGCTTATTTCCGTTGGGGTCCTGTACTAGTATCCCATCCCCTTGCTCATGAGGGACGGTAACGACTCGGTGCTTGTGAAAAACCTTTACTGAGCCGAGCGTGGGCGCGATCCTGGGACCTGGGTGGAAGTCCAAGACGCTAGTCACTACGCCAGCAAGATGGAGGATTTACTTCTTCTCGGTCTTTTTGGGCAGAAGCACAGTCTGGATGTTGGGCAATGGTGACACCAGACAAAAGCTTTTTCAGCTCTTCGTCATTGCGGATAGCCAGTTGCATAAAGTTTAATTAAGTTTTCTTTTGCCTTTACTATTGTTATTCATTATATTTTCCTCATGAAATTATTAATGTATATTTAATCATGGTAAAGTAACTTATATTATTACAAAAGCGGCAGAGATGAGAGTCAGGTTAGACTACCGCTTGAAAACTATCGATACTAGCGGTATATTAGTATACCGGTAAACAAAACACAATGACTGTGAGGTTCACAAATCGATTTGGTCAAGATTACTGTTTATATTAGTATATAATCATCTAGCATCGATATATAGATATTGAGATCTACGTTTTTTCATCGAGATTTGTGATTGGGGCGATCTTGAAGGTGGCATCGAGATGCGAAATATCGAGATATGAGAACCTACTGTATGTATATCCAACCATAATATAAAGAATTACTGCACATTTGACAGCGAAAACGAAAATACTGTGAAAAAACACACTATTTTTGTTAAATTATTGGAATATTTACCATTAAAATAAACAAAATATTTGACAGTAATTATGGTTGTTAATAGATACACGGAAGCAACCGCACTCACTGAAATCCTGGAGACAACTGCCGGTCGTCCGCATAGAACAGCCAACCATACGTCCATCCAGCCTACGACTCGGCGGCCTGCCATTGGCTCGAGGCGGACGAGCTTAGTGCAGGTCGAGCCAGTCAACCTGCGCCACTTTGGCGTGACTGTGCTAATATATGAACACACTCGCTATTTTCAATTTTTTTCTTTGTGGGTCCCCTTAAGTACATACAACTATGTACATTCGTAAGTTCGCCAATGTACTGTACATATTTACATTTCTTACATGTTGCTGCTTACGGGCAACACCTAATCCCGACTGACTGCCTCCCGCAGCCGCTCCGTCGACGCGCCCTTCTTGGTAAGGCAGTCTGCCAGTTGTTTTGATGTTTCCACCCATGTTACCTCCTTTAACCCTTCCTACCCGGTCTGCCTTAGGTAAGGACAGCACGAAAGAAGGGCCGCTACCCGGTATGCCTTATCTAAGGCATGAGCTTTAGCCTAATTAACCTCTGAAGTGCGCACGGGGGTAAATGAAAACGTCCCCCTGTGCTGACGTATTTGAGGTTTTTCGTCACTAAAATATTCATTGTACCATTAATAGCATTAATAATTATCCATATGCGCCTATTATGGGTTGATTATAAAGGTATTAACCTGAAACAACAATAAAACGAGTGAAAACAGCGTTTGGATGGTCAAAATCGGAGATATAGCCCGCGAGTTGTATAATGTATGGGTGAGGCAAGCTACCTTCCCGCCAATTTTCCCCAAGGCCACTGCGACACAGTCGATCGATACTCTCTCTCTCTCTCTTGCACTCGATGGCCATCAGTGATGACAACACCCTGCTTGCAACTCGCTAATGTTAGCACGAAAATATACCTCAGAATAAGGGAATAATAGGGAAAATAGGTGATAACTGAGGAATAGGAGGAAAGTGGGGAAGGAGGGGAGGTAGAGGACTGAGATTTTGCATGGCCCAGGGGCCAAACAAAAATAAAAAAATAAAAAAATAAAAATAATTTTTTTTTTTTTTTCGATGTAAAAAGTTGATTTTTAGTTTTACTTACTCCAGAGAGTCTTCCCGCAGTCCGCCGGGGGAACTCTTAAGAGTCTTCCCGCAGCTCCCGGGTTAAGCTTGGTCTGAACGCCGTGCGTACGACGTATGTCAACAAACCCAAGCGTTGCGTCACCGCACCTCCGAAAACAAGAAGGAGAAGACTCTTCAATGTTATTGTTCTGACATCAGACGAAATTAGTGTCTGAAAAGCCCCCATATTGGCAACATCTCTGCAATATTGGCTCCACTGAAATCGTCATCACAACTGAACCAGTTGGCTTACTCTACTCAACGCCAAAATACAGATTGAAAACCGCACTACGATTATAGAGGAGTGGGAAAGTTCTAGCAGTGAAAATAAACATAAATACGGTAGCCTAGGCCTAGACGTTTTTCAGCCATTTCGCCCGGGTAGGGGCGACCGTCATTGGGTAAGACAGCCCGGGTAGGAAGGGTTAATTCCCCTTTTTCCAACATATCTCTAAGCACTGATATATCAATTCGCAGACGCTTGTCGTCCACCAATTTATAGGAGTATAGGGCTTCCACTAGGCTACGGTTGTCTACAAACCACTTGATAGGTATTAAAGATAGAGAAGATGCATACAAATGTTAACTATAAACTAACTAATATGGAATTAGTAAACTCAGACTGTGAGAAAGATCTAGGTGTGTTTGTTAGCAATGATTTGAAGCCTAGAAAACAATGTATAAGCGTTCGTAACAAGGCAAACAGGATTCTCGGGTTTATATCTAGGAGTGTGAGTAACAGAACTGCTGATGTTATCTTAAAACTTTACTTGTCATTAGTGAGACCCCATATGGATTATGTTGTTCAATTTTGGTGTCCTTATTACAGAATGGACATAGATTCATTGGAGAGAGTACAACGTAGAATGACAAAAAAGATCCATAATATTAGAAATTTTCCGTATGAAGAACGGTTGAAGAAATTAGGCTTACATTCGTTAGAGAGACGCAGAGTTAGAGGGGATATGATAGAGGTATTCAAGTGGTTAGTGGGATTAATAAAGGGGACATGAAAAATGTACTAAAGCTCAGTGATAGCGAAAGAACTCGTACAAATGGTTTCAAATTAGATAAATTTTGTTTCAGAAAAGATATAGGCAAATATTGGTTTGGTAACAGAGTTGTAGATGGGTGGAATAGGCTACCAAGTGATATTATAGGTTTGACTCCTGTAAGGAGATAAAGAAAACCTAATATTTAGTAGTGGCCCCGTAATCATTGACGAACATGCCTATTACATAAGGCATCCTCTTCAAACACTAATCCGCCGTAGTTTGAATCTACCGCGCAGAGCATTTAAAATCTGAGGAGCCTTCATCATGAGCGCACGCGACCTCACTCATGGCTTCAGTCATTATGAATTGGGTTCTCACTACGAAAAAACTTCGTAAAAAATAAAAACAAAAAGAAAATAAGAATAACTATCCAATAAGCTTTCCATCATATCGTGGATGTACTTGTAACCGGGTGGATGGGACTCGTCAGCCTTGGTTGGCAACCTGTCTAGGGGAGCAAACCTGATACAAATCCGTACTGCTTACCTAAGGGTAAGGCAGGTTAGTGGATGGATTAGCCGAACACCACTGTAGAAAAAATAGTGCTAACAAGATGCACAGAGGGCCTCGGAGTCGGACGGATCCTAAATTGAGTGGTCAATCCTGTAAGTCCTTCACTAAACTGGCTCGGGTTGTCCCTCTCACAGGGAATAGGTCCACTTGGGGGCATTCTGTGTATGGCCACCCTCGTAAGGGGAGTAAGGCGTCAGGCAATAGATAGATAGATAGACTTGTGAGGATCTTTGACCAGACGCTGATTCAGGCGTCATTCTTCCTTCACTGACATATCAAGTAAACCAAAATCCTTAATACATCAACGAATGGGAAGGGGATGGTCGGGAGGGCCCCAGTCGTCAATGATTACGGGGCCACTACTAAATATTAGGTTTTCTTTATCTCCTTACAGGAGTCAAACCTATAATTTATTAGTGGCCCCTCCATCATTGACGAACATGCCTGATTTCTAAGACTGGAGGGGGACATTCGTAATCATATCATAACTCTAGAAAAGCAGATAATCAAACAACCTCATAGTATTCTTACTTTGAAAATATATATAAATACGGCGCAGCCCATATATATACAAAAAAGGGGTTCAAGCAGGTGCGTGCTTCAAAGAAGCCTGCTTGACAAAAAAGGGTAACTCTGGAGATTCTGTGAACAGATCTGTAGTTACAAAGGCACCCCACTCAACGAGTGGTGACAAAAATAACAAGTTATAAGTTTACATGTGCACATAATAAACCCCATAATATTCGTGGAAATAATTTGCAAAAGATCTCCACTGTTTAATACTAAATTGCTTTCACAGCTAAAACTACTATAACAACCCCGTTGTTTGTACTAACATTGTACTAACACAATTTCTCGCAGAGAAAGTTTCATATCACATTATCCATAAATTGTACCACAGCTCTTACATTCCGGCGGGGTCTAGGGTTACTTTCCTTGAAAGTAAACAAAAGTGACTGAAGGGCCACCTAGACCCTCTGCCTTAAAGCTATACATGGTAAGGAAGGTTTGTCTAGAGCAACTGACAAGTATCTAGTCAAAAACGTATGATTAGACGCCCACAACTGTGTGGACGAAAGATCTTCTACTGAAAAGTTCTTCAGGAAACGTAAAGAGGCTGCCCATTTGCGTAAATCGTGGGCCCTACTCACAACGCCGGGATTACTCTCTTTAATGACTTCGACCAGAAGAGAAGCTAATCTCCGTTTCAGTAAGCGTTTACCCGTACTCGCTACCCACAAAGCACTTTGGGGGTTAGAGGAGCCACTCTCAAATATTTGGTTAGAGCCTGCACTGGCCATAGAAATGGTGCACCTTTCCCCTTTTCAACGCCGGCACCGTGAACTCAGAAAACACGTGTGCACTGTGCTCAGTCTTGGCTACAAATCCCGGGGAAGGTGCAATGTGAATACATTCATTAAGTCTACCAAACCTAAGGCAATTAGGTGTGTTGCTCATCGCCGCCAGCTCAGACACTCTGTTCCCGGTGGCCAAAGCCAAAAGGAATACAGCCTTTTTTAAAGAGTAATGCAATATCTGCAGTATTTTGGTACAGACGAGAGTGAAGTAAAGACAATGCCTTGTCCAGAGACCAAGTAGGCATGAGCTGACGGGGAGGCGGGCGGAGTTTAAAACATGCCCTCATAAAACCTGTTTCCTCCGCTACCGGTATGGAGAGACCTGTAAGGTCTAAAAAGGGCACTCTAATCGCAGTTAAGTGATTTTTTAACGTTACCACAGATAAACGTTTCTGCTCAAACAGATAATATAAATAATTAAAAGCTAATGCGACGATGCTTTGTCCAGAGACCATGTAGGCCTGAGCCGACGGGGAAGGTGGGCGGAGTTTAAAACCTGCCCACATAAATCACTTTCAGATAAATGTTTCTGCATGAACAGATAAATTAAATAATAAACAACCCACGCCACCGGGGGCACAGTTCGTGTTGTCCGAGACGTAAAAGCTTGCCAATGCGATGGAAACTGTCGCTTTGTAGACTGGGTATATTGATTCGTGAATATCTTGGTCATGTCGCTACCAGATGGTGCTAGCCACTTGGCCTCCTGACTGTCAAAAATGAACAAGTCCGCGAGGTTTCTAGGTTGCCAACTGTGTTCTAAGTGGAACAACCCGACCAGGAGTGACACTGGGTGCGGGCACCACGTGTTCAAATGCTGGTACCCCACTGCGCCGGCCACAGGGGCGCGATTAGCGAGACAACGCCTCGCTAATCCTGTTGTTTGTGGACTACGTGGCACATTAGAGACGCGTCTGGCGGCGGAAAATAGATCAATGGAAATCAACCTGTTCTCGTCCGTCATCAGAGCGTCAGGTTCGTCCGCCGGCGTTATCGGCCGGCGGGTGAGGTATGACTGTGAGTATCGCCATACACCTTAGCTGTGGCTGTCCCTCGCTTGCGAGCTCGGTATACTCCCTGAATGGGAGCCCTCGTCAGAGTCCCGTAAAGGTTTATGATAATTAAAAGCTCCCATAGCTCGTTAACACATTGAAAGTAGAGCTGGGGAGCAAAATCATAAAGTATACTAATTAAGGTAATTTATATTTAAGTGTATAAAATAAATTACTATCAATAAACATAATATTATCATAATATAATCATAGAAAATATATATGTTTATTATGATTCAGCTATTAAATTATTTCATTAAGAAATAGAAATAAGATAGGGCTACCTGAGCTTAACGGCGTTGAACATACCGCAATGAGAGGTTCAAGTGCCGACACGACAGAGACTGGGGGAAAACTACCCCGCCCCCGTGAACTACCTGCTCACCTGGTGCAACACCGGTACTCCGCCCTGGAAAGAGAACTTTCCAGGGATTAATGCTCATAGGGTTACACCCAAAAAATGGTACAAAATATGTGCCTCAAAACCGCCGGTCAACGAACCGTAGCACTCCATCACTACTTTTCGTTGTCCCTTTAGTTTCATATTAAAGATTTCAGCATATCTTTACCCGTCCAGAAGATTTAAGCATATCGTCTGAACCCTCATAAAGATGAAGCATATCTTTATTAAAGATGAAGTCTTGCCAGTATCCCTTTACACTTAAAACACTAGTAAGATTCCGGCATCTTGTTATCCTATAGAAAGTCTAAGCCTATCTTAATCTCTAATCTGGCTTCTCCCAGAAGCCATCATAGATCGCTGTCTTGAAGGCTGTGACACCCTATTGTATCAATCAATTGTTTGGCAAAATATCGCGAATTGCAAATCAGTTAATATAACCACCCAACGGTACAACCGCCGGGTTTTATATGCAATGTCAAACCAATTGTACCTGCCCCAGACCTCTTTGTAAAAAGGTCGCCGGGAGGGAAAGACTAAACAAACAAACGGCATTGTTTCAATGGCTTATTAAGGATTTTAGCATATCTTTTACCTATCCAAAAGAATTAAGCATAACTTCTTAATCCTCATAAAGATGAAGCATATCTTTATTAAAGATGAAGTCTTTCAAGTATCCCTTTACACTTTCAATTGTTTGGCAAATTATCTTGAATCGCAAAACCGTTAATATAACCACTCAAAGGTACAACCGCTGGGTATTATATGCAATGTCAAACCAATTATACCTGCCCCAGACCTCTTTGTAAAAAAGGTCACCGGGAGGTAAAGACCAAACAAACAGACAGCAATGTTTCAATGGCTTTGAAAAGCAGAGAAAACTAAGTCCAACAGGTGTCAGCCTGATCACCTAGAAAACTGTGTAGAGCCCCCCTCGACGGGTAAAACCCAGGAAGCCTGATCCCAGGCTCGATCATAGAAAACGCAGTTTCTGATGAGCCCTCAAGCGACCAAACTCGTCGGGGTAACTTACCTATTTTAGCCATCCTGACTAAAACTCGGTAAACAAAAACGGTGTCCTCGGAGCAACGAGAAAAACGCCGGAAAGGTAACCCACACTAAACTATACATGACAGGAGGGCGTAATGCATAAAGCAATAACTCACACAGGAGGCCTGATCCCAGGCTCGACCACAGAAAACGCAGTTTCTTATGAGCCCTCAAGCGACCAAACTCGTCGGGGTAACTTACCTATATTGAGCCATCCTGACTAAAACTAGGTAAACAAAAACGGTGTTCTCGGAGCAACGAGAAAAAACGCCGGAAAGGTAACCCTCACCAAACGAGACATTTTAACACCTTTTATACAAAGGGTGTGTGCAAAAATAGGGATACCTGAACAGGAGGGCGTAATGCATAAAGCCAAAAACCAGGGCAAAGGTAGCCATGACAGAGACTGGTGGGATACTAACTCCAGGGGCTGCATAGACCCGTCAGGGCCCAGCTCTGGAAAAAGCAAATTTCCAGGAATTAATGCTCATAAGGTTAACCCAAACATGTTCGCACACAAGTGTTAAATAACCCGCCATGTAACGAGACGTAATACTCAACGACTACAGCCTGCTACGCGGTGGGGTTTCCTAAGTAAAAGATTTCAGAATACCTTAATTTGTCCAAAAGATTTATGAATACCCTCTTGACATAATATATAAAGACCAGCATGGTGTTTATAACTGATTAAGTCTTTCCGGTGGTGTTTGTTTCAAGATTCAATTTTGGGAAAAACCCCACCTAAAAAAGACGCCGGCCCCCGAATTATCTCGTAGATCAAAAACTGGGAAGCCTGACAAATATACGAGATCTAACTTCTCCCGAAGTATCGTTTTAGATCGCCGTATGATGAAGGCGGTGATACAAAACGTATCCCTCAATTGTCTGGTTAACTAACTGAATTGTAAATTCGTTATTCCCATTCCTCCAAGGAGCACCCGCCGGGTGAATATTAGTTGAAAAAAAACGTTAACCCCAATTGTGCCCTAAAGCGCCGTATGTTGAAGGAGGCGATACACAATGCATCCCTCAATTGTCTGGTCAACTAAACTGAATTTTGCAAATTCGGGCATCCCACCCTTCCAGGTTGCACTCGCCGGGTGATTTAAAGTTTTAAAAGTTAACCCCAATTGTTCCTAACCCCACTTCTTTATAAAAGATCGCCGGGGAGGAAATACAAATATTGCGAATTGCAAATCAGTTAATATAACCACCCAAAGGTACAACCGCCGGGTTTGACATGCAATGTCAAACCAATTGTACCTGCCCCAGACCTCTTTGTAATAAAGGTCGCCGGGAGGGAAAGACTAAACAAGCAAACGGCATTGTTTCAATGGTCTATTAAAGATTTCAGCATATCTTTTACCTGTCCAAAAAGAATTAAGCATAACTCCTTAATCCTCATAAAGATGAAGCATATCTTTAATAAAGATGAAGTCTTACAAGTATCCCTTTACACTTGAAACACTAGTAAGATTCAGGCATCTTTTTATCCCATAAAAAGTCTAAGCCTATCTTAATCTCTAATCCGGCTTCTCCCAGAAGCCCTCATAGATCGCCATATTGAAGGCCGTGATACCCTATTGTATCCATCAATTGTGTGGCAAATTATCTCGAATCGCAAATCCGTTAATATAACCACCCGCCGGGTTTGATACGCAATGTCAACCCAATGATACCTGCTCCAGACCCCTTTGTAAAAAGGTCGCCGGGAGGTAAAGACCAAACAAACAGACAGCATTGTTTCAACGGCTTTGAAAAGCAGAGAAAACCAAGTCCAACAGGTGTCAGCCTGATTACCTAGAAAACTGAGTGGAGCCCCCCTCGATGGGAATAACCCAGGAAGCCTGATCCCATTACATTACGATACATTACAGGAGGGCGTAATGCATAAAGTAATGAATAACACAGGAAGCCTGATCCCAGGCTCGACCACAGAAAACGCAGTTTCTTATGAGCCCTCAAGCGACCAAACTCGTCGGGGTAACTTACCTATTTTAGCCATCCTGACTAAAACTCGGTAAACAAACACGGTGTTCTCGGAGCAACGAGAAAAAACGCCGGAAGGGTAACCCACACCAAACGAGACTTTTTAACACTTTTTAAACAAAGGGTGTGCGCAAAAATAGGGATACCTGAACAGGAGGGCGTAATGCATAAAGCAAAAACCGGGGCAAAGGTAGCCATGACAGAGACTGGTAGGTTACTTACTCCAGGTTCTGCATAGACCCGCCGGGACCCAGCTCTGGAAAAAAAGAAAATTTCCAGGAATTAATGCTCATAAGGTTAACCCAAACATGTACGCACACAAGTGTTCAAGAACCCGCCGGGTAACGAGACGTAATACTCAACGACTACAGCTTGCTACGCGGTGGGGTTTCCTAAGTAAAAGATTTCAGAATATCTTAATATGTCCAAAAGATTTACGAATACCCTCTGACATAATATATAAAGACCAGCATGGCGTTTATAACTGATTAAGTCTTTGCGGTGGTGTTTGTTTCAAGATGCAATTTTGGAAAAAAAAAAAACTAAAAAAGACGCCGGCCCCCGGATGATTTCGTAGATCAAAAACTGGGAAGCCTGACAAATATACGAGATCTAACTTCTCCCGAAGTCTCTTTTTAGATCGCCGTATGTCGAAGGCGGCGATACAAAACGTATCCCTCAATTGTCTGGTTAACTAAACTGAATTTTGCAAATTCGGGCATCCCACCCTTCCAGGTTACACCCGCCGGGTGATTTAAAGTTTAAAAGTTAACACCAATTGTTCCTAACACAACTTCTTTGTAAAAGATCGCCGGGGAGGAAATACAACAACAGCATAGTTTTTTATATTGGTTTTGCAAAACCGAAAAAACTACAAACAACACGTGTCCGTAAACTGCCAACCCGCCGGGAAACATAAGGAGCCTGCAACAGGCACCCCAGAGACGCAGTCCTGGGGAGCTACAGACACCCACTCGCCGGGGAAACAAGCCTGTTTTAAAACCACGCGTGGCCAAAACACGGCAACCAGCCGGGGTTATCAAGGTGAAACCGAGAAAAACCCGCCGGGAAAAACCCCACCTCGTTCAGATACCATCTGAACGCACCACCGGACCGAGGCGTAGCCAAAACACAACTAACGCCGGGCCCAACATAGTTCGTGGAAATAGCCAATACACAACTAACCCAGGACACATAAATAGTCCGTGGAAATAGCCAATACACAACTAAACCAGGACACACATGACACAGTAGTACATATTGAAAAAATAAATCAATAACACTTGTATATGTGGTAAAGCTACGAGAGGCTGGCTAGGCCTAGGCAGACGGATAACATTAACATGTCGGAATATAAACAAAAGCACTGAATTATATCACAACAGGAACCACCGCCAACACCCCACTGTAGCAAATACTTCCGGCACAGGGAAGAACTGACTCGGGACCCAGAAAAAACTTCACTAAGTGAAGAAAAATACGCTGGGAACGTCAGCAAAAATACGCTACCTCATCAGAAAGATAAAAGGAAGCAATAACGCATAATGAAAGCCGCCTGCATCACAAAGCTAGCTAACTGTGAAAATGTTCACCTGTCCACAACAGGACCACGAGGGTACATCCGAAATAGATGCCCCAAACACACGACACAAAATACACTGCACTGCGGGCAACCAGCCCAGGACACTCCTGCTACGCCTATCCTAACCTTACTCGATACATCCCGGAGTAAACAAATGAGAAAAAACTCACTAGGGACGCAGCAAATGCGGAACCAGCGGAGCGTGGAGAGACACGTCCGGGCCGGCTGATCCAGAGCAGAGAAGGAAGAATGACGCCTGAATCAGCGTCTGGTCAAAGATCCTCACAAGTACATCCACGATATGATGGAAAGCTTATTGGATAGTTATTCTTATTTTCTTTTTGTTTTTATTTTTTACGAAGTTTTTTCGTAGTGAGAACCCAATTCATAATGACTGAAGCCATGAGTGAGGTCGCGTGCGCTCATGATGAAGGCTCCTCAGATTTTAAATGCTCTGCGCGGTAGATTCAAACTACGGCAGATTAGTGTTTGAAGAGGATGCCTTATGTAATAGGCATGTTCGTCAATGATGGAGGGGCCACTAATAAATAGTGGGATCAAGAACGATAGGGAGCTTTAAGATAAAATTAGATAGGCATATGGACGAGATGGGTTGGGTGTGAGGGGGATCTACCAGGGGTGGGCCAATCGGCGTTCAGCAGACCCCCGTAATCTTGTGTTAATCCCTGACCATTTTGGTGGGGGCAGTACTCAAGGTATTAGTGAGTTGGGCCTATAATTGGGCCTTGTAATTGGGGTTGGGTGTGACAGGGATCTGCCTTGTATGGGCCGATCGGCTTTTTGCAGACTCCCGTTTTCTTATGTTCTTATAGGGATACTCCCACATCCGGAGATCTCCTGCAAAATGCTCGCCACATACACAGCAGTACTAGCACCATCCAAAAGTGCCAGGGTCTCCGCAGCAAGAGTTGACTTGACCACCCGTCGAACCTTCCTTGATTGCCAGTAAATAGGGCCTCTCACATTATCAGTGTCGCACAGAAAGATGATAAAGCCTCCTTGAGACCCATGGCCCTGCAGGTTGACGAATGATGCGTCAGCATAGCACTCAATGTGGCACTCATCTAAAGGTCCAATCTTCGGAATAAATAATCGTACTTTATCCGATTTCACACGCCCAATCACCTTATTTAGTCTTAATATGTCAGACACCGTAGCCTTTGGAAGTGAAACACTCAGTTCGCACACATCGAACGCTATATCTGGGCGAGTGTGAGTAGCCATCCAATTCAGTTGCCCGATCAACGCACGATATTTCGTTCTCTCCTGGTCTGACAAATCACGAGTCTTCTCTAATGCTCGACGCTTGCTAAGTGTAACCGGAGTCAATGATGCTCCATACTGAAACTGGTCGATTGTGACACTGCCATCCTCTGTGGTAACTACGTTGAGCCCCACATACTTAAAGCACTTGGAATCTGAAGTCCCTACCTGGAAGGTCCTGCGTAACTGGTTTATGACTTGCTGCTCAAATTTCACAGTACCACCCCACAAGAAGTCATCAACATATATGCAAATGATACCCTCTGGGCCACCACTTTGACTCCACGAAAATAATGCAGGGTCCAGGGACGAGATTTTGGCACCTAGATATATCAGCTGGTCCTTCACCCTCATGTACCATTGCCTGGCCGCATCGCACAAACCATACACAGTCTTCCGCAGACGCCACAATTATAGGTTTGACTCCTGCAAGGAGATAAAGAAAACCTAATATTTAGTAGTGGCCCCGTAATCATTGACGAACATGCCTATTACATAAGGCACCCTCTTCAAACACTCATCCGCCGTAGTTTGAATCTACCGCGCAGAGCATAACAAATTTGAGTAGCCTTCATCGTGAGCGCACGCGACCTCACTCATGGCTTCAGTCATTATGAATTGAGTTCTCACTACGAAAAAACTTCGTAAAAAATAAAAACAAAAAGAAAATAAGAATAAATATTCAATAAGCTTTCCATCATATCGTGGATGTACTTGTGTGGATCTTTGACCAGACGCTAATTCAGGCGTCATTCTTCCTTCACTGACATATCAAGTAAACCAAAATCCTCAATACATCAACGAATGGGAAGGGGATGGTCGGGAGGGCCCCAGTCGTCAATGATTACGGGGCCACTACTAAATATTAGGTTTTCTTTATCTCCTTACAGGAGTCAAACCTATAATTTATTAGTGGCCCCTCCATCATTGACGAACATGCCTGATATCTAAGACTGGAGGGGGACATTCGTAATCATATCATAACTCTAGTAAAAGCAGATAATCAAACAACCACATAGTATTCTTACTTTGTAAAAAAAAAAAACATTAAACTAGTGGATATATTCCTAAAAATATAACCAAACATAAATGAATTCTTGTACTTTCGCAGAAGTATTGAACTTGTGTACTTATGCAGAAGTACTTACATCAAAAATAAAAGTCGTAGTTGCAACTACTGAGATTTCTTAAAATCTATTGCTTCACAGCCAAAACTACTTACAACAAGAATTGTTGTATTACTACTATTGGACTTTAGCACAATTTCCTGTAATGAATACTACAGAGAAATTTTATATCACAATACCTACAAACAGTATCACAGTTCGTATGTTCCGTACACATACTCCGGCGGGGTCTAGGGTGTCCTATGGTACACTGACTGCAACCCCCCCCCCCCTTTTCTTGAAATTAAACAAAAAGTGACTAAAAGGGCCGCCTAGACCCTCTGCCTTAAAGCTATACATGGCAAGGAAGGTTTGTCTAGAGCTACTGAAAGGTATCGAGTCAAAAACGTATGATTAGAGGCCCACAACTGTGTGGACTTAATATCTTCAACCGAAAGATTATTAACCCGGGAACTGCGGGGAGACTCTTAAGAGTTCCCCCGGCGGACTGCGGGAAGACTCTTGAGAGTAAGTAAAACAAAAAATCAACTTTTGACATCGAAAAAAAAAAAAATATATTTTTATTTTTTTATTTTTTTATTTTGTTTTGGCCCCTGGGCCATGCAAAATCTCAGTCCTCTACCTCCCCTCCTTCCCCACTTTCCTCCTCTCCTTCAGTTATCACCTATTTTCCCTATTATTCCCTTATTCTGAGGTATATTTTCGTGCTAACATTAGCGAGTTGCAAGCAGGGTGTTGTCATCACTGATGGCAAGCGAGTGCAAGAGAGAGAGAGAGAGTATCGATCGACTGTGTCTCAGTGGCCTTGGGGGAAATTGGCGGGAAAGCAGTTTGCCTCACCCATACATTATACAACTCGCGGGCTATATCTCCGATTTTGACCATCCAAACGCTGTTTTCACTCGTTTTATTGTTGTTTCAGGTTAATACCTTTATAATCAACCCATAATAGGCGCATATGGATAATTATTAATGCTATTAATGGTACAATGAATATTTTAGTGACGGAAACACCTCAAATACGTCAGCACAGGGGGACATTTCCAATTACCCCCATGCGCACTTGTTAGATTAACCCCTCAAACCCGGAAGGGCTCTTGAACGCCCATAACAACCTCGGCCCGCGCAACCCGGAAGGGCTCTTGAACGCCCATTGCTTGCGTGCGTGCTTTCGAATGCCGCGCGTACATTTTTGGTATCATGGGACGGTAGGTGGCGCCACCCGGCGTAAACGACGCCACAACAACAGTATCTACCCCGACGCCATCATGGACAGTACGCCAAATAGTGATTCCGCTGTGTCCGATACCGTGCTTCCTACGACGCCCTTGCTAGTTCGTCGCGCCTTACCCCGACGCCATCGCCTAAATGTGTTATCTCCCGGAGGTATTGAGACGACATTGAGACTATATGAGCGTGCTGATGCCAAGTATAGTGTTGATGATATAGTCAGTGACGACTCCAGTAACTATAAGTTGAGTGATTATGGCCATGAGAGTGAGAAAGAAGAGCAATTCCTGGGATTTGCGAGAGAACATGACAGTGATGAGAGTGATGAAGGTGATGTACCAGTTGTTGAGGAAGCTGGTTTACCTAAAGACAGTGAACTTGAGAGAGTGAGTGAGTGGGGGAGTTCAAGGTCACTCACCAAATTTCGCATAAGTGACACGACTCCAAGCCCTTCCCCAGGTAAATCGCCTTTCAAGCTACACTTGTATAAGCAGAAAATACTTGAGAAGGCGGCCGCGGCAGCTAGGGAACAAGCAAAAATACTTGGTGAGGATGAGGCTGTGAGTGAGGGTCAGCGTGGTGACCCTTCTCGTCTGCCATTGTCTCCCTTATCTACCCACACCACCCAAGATGACCCGGATGCCCCGCATTCTTCCCCACCACCCCCACCATTGCCAAGGGTTGAGGACCCCCCCACTTTCGGTCTATTTGCCTCCTAGGTCCCCCGACAGGAGACATACTGCTGCCGAAAAGGGGAAATACCTTTCCCCTTTTCGGCAGCAGCAGTATATTTGGAAATATACCAAAAAAATTAAGAAAAGTAAGAGAGTTTTGTTCGAGGCTCCCACGGCGTCCACCCCTGCCGGCCTCAGCCATACGTCCCCGCAACTTTCCCCACGGTCCTCCCCACCTCTCCCGCCTTCAACATGTCTTCCTGAAGAAGTCTTTGAGCTCGCATCACCAATACCTGGGCCTAGTGACAGTGAAACATTGCTTTCTGTCACTCGTCGCAGGCCAAGGAGCCCAGGACCTCGGGGGGACACAGCCTCACCTGCCACTCCTTCCCCACCTCGCCCACCCGCACGCCGCCCACGCATCACTGGTTCCCCGCCAGATTATGTGGGGGCCACTGATGATGAAGGGCACCTCTCTGAAGACTCTGGCCATGATTACATAGGTCCACCGTCAGGGCAAGATGACCACTCTGACGATGACTATATGGACATCGACGACCCTCGACCCATCCGCTTGGCCCGGCGTCGTGCTGCCCGTCGTGCTGGCCGCCGCCCTGGCCGACGCAGGGCGCGCGCCTTCCGAGTTGGCCGTGGGCGTGCTGGGCCACCAGCTGGAGCTCCTCGTCAGCGTAGACAAGACCCATTCTACGTTTTTCAGTGGCAAGACGTAGTTGATGGGGATGGATACAACCCTGATGTGCCAGCTTTTGATGAGGTACTGGAGGGTTCAGGCATTACCCCCAATTTTCCTGCAGGCCCCAATGCTCCACCACACGAACTATTTGAGGCCTTCTTTGATGAGGAGGTGGTAGGCTATGTTGTCAAAGAGACAAATAAGCAGCACCAATTCCAGGTCCACTTTTTGGGGAAGGTGACCAAGGGCCACATGAGGCAGTGGACCCCAGTGACTCATAAAGAGTTCATGGTGTTCCTGGCACTCACCATGCTAATGCCTCATGTCAAGAAGCATAGGTTGCCTGACTATTGGATCACCAATGATCTGATATCCACCCCTGCCTTCGGGAAATATATGTCTCGCGACCGGTACCTTGATATCCTCGCAGCGCTCCATCTTGTCACCAACACCGACGTCCACCTCGGTGACAAGCTGTGGAAGATTAGGACGTTATACGAGATGATGCGAGAACGCTTCACCTCCTACTTCAAGCCCTTCCGCAAGGTCATCATTGACGAGTCTCTTGTGCTGTTCCGGGGAAAACTCAGCTTCCGGCAGTACATCCCCTCAAAAAGACATCGCTTTGGCATAAAATTCTTTGTGCTGTGCGACTGCCAAACTGGCTATGTCCTGGACTTCCTGGTCTACAGCGGGAAGGAAGGGGACTTGCTTGTGGACCCCCTCATTGGCTTTGGCGGAGCAGTGGTGCAAGCCATGATGGACCGCTACTTTCACAAGAATCACGTCCTCTACACGGACAATTATTACACGTCCCCCACTCTCTCACAGTACCTGCATGAGCGTAAGACGGGGACTGTAGGCACAGTACGAGGGAAAAGGAAGGGCATGCCACCTTTCCCTCCAAAGACCAAAAAAGGTGATGTGTTCAAGAAGAAGTCGGGGCCCATTCTGGCTATCCACTGGCACGACCAGCGGAAGGTCAACCACCTGACCACCATCCACAAGGGGGAAATGGTGGAGACTGGCAAGGTGGATCGCCGCACCCAGGCCAGGGTGACCAAGCCCGATGCTGTCCTGGACTACAACATCAACATGAGGCTGGTGGACAAGTCCGACATGCAGATAGGCTTCATTGACTGCCTGCGTACCTCGTGTAGATGGTACAAAAAGTTCTTTCTGCATATGGTGGACATGTCAGTTCTGAATGCCTACAATATATACAAGCTTCGGAATGTGAACACACCCATGAAGTTCAATAGCCTGCGGAGGTTCCAAAAGCAGGTGTTGACGGAGCTCCTGGAGAAGTATGCTACGCCACAGAGGGCAGTGGCACATCCTGGGCCCGCCGTTATTGACCGCTTGCAGTGTGCTCAATACTTGATTAGGCACAGGCTTGGTTCCCTGCCTCAGAATGAATCAGGAAGAACACAGCAGAAGCGGTGCCATGTCTGCTACAACAGCAGGGTGAGGCCGAGGCCAGGTAAAAAGTCAACCATGGAGTGTGTGGAGTGCAAGGTGGCACTCTGTGCTTTAGAGTGCTTCTTTGATTACCACTCCAAGCTGGAGTTCTAATAATCATAGTGAAAGTGCCAAAGATAATGACAATATGTACAGTATATATATATAGGCAAAAAGTGGAAGTAAACCAATTTATTGTTATACAAAAGTCATGTATTATGAAAACATTTATACAAATACAATTACACCATAATATGTGAAAGTGACACATATGTATATACCAAGTGACATTCATATGATTAGAACCTATAGAAATATATAAATCAGTGGAAAAAGACACAATAAATTGTATATAAAACGTTCACAAATCATATAACTAAGTGAAAGTGACACAAGACCTAATATTTGATGGCCAAAGTATAATAAACACCTGTGATAACAAATAATCAGTGCCTAATACAACAATAACCTACCTCAATTACTAATAAAATGTACGGTATCGTGTGAAAATTAGCATTATCAGTGACAGTGACACTCTCTAAAGCATATTTGTCAAAGTGAAAGTGACACAAGACCTAATATTTGATGGCCAAAGTATAATAAACACCTGTGATAACGAATAATCAGTGCCTAATACAACAATAACCTACCTCAATTACTAATAAAATGTACGGTATCGAGTGAAAATGAGCATTATCAGTGACAGTGACACTCTCTAAAGCATATTTGTCAAAGTGAAAGTGACACAAGACCTAATATTTGATGGCCAAAGTATAATAAACACCTGTGATAACGAATAATCAGTGCCTAATAAAACAATAACCTACCTCAATTACTAATAAAATGTACGGTATCGAGTGAAAATTAGCAATATCAGTGACAGTGATACCCTAATAAACATATTTTATATAATTGGCCTCAAAATAACTAGAAAATATCAAATAAACATCACATTCTCAATATCAAACACTAAAATCGTCTAAGGGAGATAAATACTTTGGCGCGACGAGCGGCTAGGTGCGTCGTAGCCATGGCCGGGGCGACGCGTCCGAACGCGGGAAGAATTTGCCGCCGAAAAGCACTCGTCTTCCCGCGCTCACCATTATGCAACCAGAGGGGCTAGAGACCTCTACTCAATGCCATTCGACAGAGGAAGGTTTGTGGAACATTATTCTTTTTTATTCACAACATTACATGCCATATTCATTGACTTACAGAGTAGTTAACATAGGCCAAAGATCGTCAAAACACCCGGTACCGCAGCACAGTCGCAAGCTATAGCCCCCGGGGCTGGAGGGTTAAGGAAACGTAAAGAGGCTGCCCCCTTGCGTAAATCGTGGGTTTTGCCCACAACGCCGGGATTACTCTCTTTAAAGACCTCGACCAAGAGAGAAGCCAGTGTACGTTTCATCAAGCGTTTACCCGTACTTGCTACCCATAAAGCACCCTGGTGATTTAGAGGTGCCACTCTCAAATATTTGGTTAGAGCTTGCACTGGACAAAATTATGGTGCACCTTTCCCTTTTTCAACGCCGGCACCGTGAACTCTGAAAACACGTGTTCACTGTGCTCATTCTTGGCTATGAATCCTGGGGAAGGTGCAATATGAATACACTCATTAAGCCTACCAAACCTGAGGCAATTAGGTGTGTTGCTCATCGCCGCTAGCTCAGAAACTCTGTTCCCGGTAGCCAAAGCCATAAGGAATACTGCCCTTTTTATAAAAGTAATGTAAAATCTGCAGTTTTTTTGGTACAGACGGGAACGAAGTAACGACAATGCTTTGTCCAGAGACCAGGTAGGCATGAGCTGATGGGGAGGTGGGCGGAGTTTAAAACATGCCCTCATAAAATCACTACAGATAAATGTTTCTGCACGAACAGATAATTTAAATAATTAACAACCAACGCCACCGAGGGCACAGTTTGTTCTGTTCTAAGAATCCAAGACGTAAATGCTTGCCAATGCGATTGATACTGTCGCTTTGTAGACTGGGTATATTGATTCATGAATTTATTGGTCACGTTGCTACCATATGGTGCTAGCCACTTGGCCTCTTGAATGTCCAGAATGCACAAGTCAGCGAGGTTTCTAGGTTGCCAATTGTGTCTAAGTGGAACAACCCGACCGGGAGTGACACCTGGTGCGGACACCACGTGTTCAATCGCTGGTACCACAACTGCGCCGGCCACAGGGGCGCGATTAGCGAGACTACGCCCCGCTAATCCTGTAGTTTGTTGACTACGTGGCATATTAGAGACGCGTCTGGCGGCGGAAAATAGATAAATGGAACTCCACCTGTTCCAGTCCGTCATCAGAGCATCTGGTCCGCCCGCCGGCGTTATCGTCCGGCGGGTGAGGTACAGTGGGAGTTTGTGAGTCTCCTCTGACGCAAACAAATCCACTTGTGGATGGTAAGGCTCCGCAATCGCATGAGCGCCCATTCTACTGTTGTGCTTTGTCTCCGAGACAGAGCGTCTGCCCAGACGTTTGCTACGCCTGGGAGATAAGATGCGTGAAGATGAATGTCCAGCCTGTTGGCTAGTATAAAAATCTTTTCTGACGCGTTTAGCAACTTCCGAGATCTCGTTGACCCTTGTTTCTGAATACAGTGAACCGCATTCAGATTGTCCATTCTGAAGGCCACCGACTTGCCCCGTAAAGCAGAGCCGTGAGCCTGAAGGACAGATAAGGGGACTAGTAAGTCTTTGACATTGATGTGGAAGATTTCTAAATGGGACCAAAACCCTTGACCCTGATGCCCGAGGTTTGACTAAAAGCCCCAACCTATCGTCCCTGACGCATCCGTGTCCACCCATACCGACGGCGGAGGAGAGGTTCATGACATGACTGAGTGCAACATTTCTCTCTTCGCCCAAACCGCTAATAAGTTGTGTAATAACGTTGGGATAGGCCATAATATTCCCGCCGGTAATAGTGGGAAAAATTTGTTGCCTTCCAAGATTAAACGTTTGACCTTCAACCGGCCCAACTTCACAGTTAGTTGAACCCAGTTGAGAGAACCGACTAGAGATTCCCAAAGTCTCTGTGTCGTAGTCAGACTGTGGAGAAACATACACATTTTTTTGCGAAATCTGTTTCGAGTGTCCACACTCTGACTCAGAGTGAGAGAAGCTGTGTCCTCGACCAGCCCTATCCCCTGAAATACATGTGACGGAACAAGGGTTTGACTTTTACTAAGTTTACCTTGAATCCTAGAGATTTGAGATGGTTTAACGTAATGTAGACATGAGTGATGCATAACTTTTCTGTCTCTGCCACCACCAGTTAGTCGTCCAGATACCACAAGATCCTGATCCCTTGTTCTAACATGGGCATCAGGGCTTGCCGGGACTTTGCTTGAATGCTTGTGCCAAATTGAAAACAGTCATCTAAACTGCTGGTGAAATCAAAGAAGGAGTTAGAACTGGAGACAGAACTACTTGGCTTGCAATACGGTCAGGAAGTTTCTTCACTAAGAACATCCTCAGATCCTGCCTTGCTCGAACTGCCTCTAATAAGGCCGTCCGAATATCTCCTAAAGACTTGGATGGAAGTCTGGAGAAGCAAGCGCCGGGAAAGTTCAATGGCTTTCCTGACTTCCGCGGCTTCTATTGCCTGAGAAGAGCGTAACAGAGACTTTGTTACTTGCTGGGTAACCATATATTGCGAAAACAGTCTAAACGCTTTTCCTCTTAACCTAAACTCGTGGTCTAGGTAAGCTGGGGAAGGCGTGCTAAAGGGATCTTTTAATTCGCACAAATTGATTATTTGGGGGGCAGCCAAGAAGTCAAACAAAGCAGAGGGGACTCTGCCGGCACTAAAAACCGGAAGAGAGAACCAAGAATGGTGTTCTTGAGGGATTTGGTGGGAAGATTTTGACGTGAAAGTAGTTGCAAATTGTGAGCCTCTGTTTCTCATGCCACCCAAGGTCCCGTACCCAACTGCCCCACCTGCAAGACTGGATTAGAGGCTGAGTTTGTGATCGGAAACATATCCAACTCCGGCGTCAAAGCAGAAAGTGCCTTGACGTCTTTAAAGCCGTCATTCTTAGTCCAATCAGAAATAGCTTTGAAGCTGAGGCAGGGGGCAGGGCTGGTGTTGATGCATACACAAAAAAGTCATGGTTATAATAACTTGGAATGGCCTTAATATGAACATCCAAAACATTTCCTTGACTATCCAAAGCTCTGAGTTTTCTAGACTTATTGCCTTGGATTACCCACTCATGTGGTACAGGGAGCTCCCCCGAAATAGTAGCTTGTGCTGCCTCTGGCTTAGTTGGTAACATTGCTACCCATGACTCATCAGGCCCGTATAAAAGAGGCATAGCTCCTTTTTTTGACTGGCACCTTGTCTAAAGGAGGGGGAGATATGTCTGATATGACTCGCACATTGGAAGTAGTGAGAGCTGCTGTGCCTGGCACATTGGAAATTGGATCTGACACAAGAGGAGGGTTAGGTATTTTAGCTAAAGCAAAGGATGTAGCCAGAGGTCGCACATTCGTCGACACCGCGGGAGCTCCCGCACCAACTGTAGGAGTTTCCGGCGTAGGGCCAAAGAACCTATTAATTGCATTCAATAGTAATCCATCAATCTCTTCCGCCGTTACATACCTAGCCGATGACGAACTCCGTGGAGATTCGACAGTACCCTGAGAGTCGTCTAGAAGGTGACTGGACTCTTCAACCTCCATCTCTGTGACCAGAGATCGTTGTTCTTCATCCGTTAAGTCTGGCTTATCATGGGAAGATCCCGCCGAAGCCGGGACCTCCACATGTTGCCATGTTAAATCTGGGATAGAAGATGGTACATCGGCATCCCGGTGGACGTCAGCCACTAGTTGAGTCACAAAGGGATGTGTTCTGTCCTGCCAGGACTGTGAGTATCGCCATACACCTTGGTTGTGGCTGTCACTCGCTTGTGAGCTTGGTATACTCTCCGATTGAGAGTCCTCGCCCGAGCCCCGTAAAGGTTTATGAAAATTAAAAGCTCCCATAGCTCAAGGATATCACATTGCCATGCTTTATGTGCTACATTCGTTGAGTAAGTAGCGAGAAGTTGTTTCCCTTCTTGTAAAGCCACCGCCGCAGGATTATCTTTCTGAATTAGAACTTTAACAGTTAGGAGGTTACAAATAGCGCAATTCTTTGTCACCCATATCCCCCGTGACCGATCTGGGCATTTAACACATTTAAAGTAGAGCAAAAATAGGGATACCTGAGCATAACGGCAATGACGGTACTCCGCCCTGGAAAGAGAAATTTCCAGGGATTAATGCTCCTAAGGTTACCCCAAAAAAATGGTACAAAACATGTGCCACAACACCGCCGGTCAACGAACCGTAGCACTGCACCACTACTTTTCGTTTTCCTTTAGTTTCATATTAAAGATTTCAGCATATCTTTACCTGTCCAAAAGGTTCAAGCCGATCTTCTGAATCCTCATAAAGATGAAGTATATCTTTATTAGAAAGCCGTGATACCCTAGTGTATCAATCAATTGTTTGGCAAATTATCGCGAATTGCACATTCGTTAACATAACCACCCGAAGGTACAACCGCCGGGTTTTATATATCATGTCAAACCAATTGTACCTGCCCCAGACCTCTTTGTAAAAAAGGTCGCCGGGAGGGAAAGACCAAACAAACAAACAGCATTGTTTCAATGGCTTATTAAAGATTTCAGCATATCTTTACCTGTCCAAAAGATTTAAGCATATCTTCTGAAACCTCATAAAGATGAAGCATATCTTTATTAAAGATGAAGTCTTTCAAGTATCCCTTTACACTTGAAACACTAGAAAGATTCAGGCATCTTTTTATCCCATAAAAAGTCTAAGCCTATCTTAATCTCTAATCCTGCTTCTCCCAGAAGCCCACATAGATCGCCGTCTAGAAAGCCATGATACCCTATTGTATCAATCAATCGTTTGACAAATTATCGCGAATTTGCAAATCCGTTAATATAACCACCCGAAGGTACAACCGCCGGGTTTTATATGCAATGTCAAAACCAATTGTACCTGCCCCAGACCTCTTCGTAAAAAGGTCGCCGGGAGGTAAAGACCAAATAAACAGACAGCATGGTTTCAATGGCCTTGAAAAACCGAGAAAACCATATCCAACAGGTGTCAGCATGATCACCTAGATAACTGTGTGGAGCCCCCCTCGTCGGGAATAACACAGGAAGCCTGATCACAGGCTCGACCACAGAAAACGCAGTTTCTAATGAGCCCTCAAGCTACCAAACTCGCCGGGGTAACTTACCTATTTTAGCCATCCTGACTAAAACTCGGTAAACAAAAACGGCTTTCTCGGAGCAACGAGAAAAACGCCGGAAAGGTAACCCACACCAAACAGAACGCAGTCTGATAAACATAATCAGACCCACAGTCCGAAGCTCCTGGATCAGCGAATCACAACTAATCCAGGACACACATGGCTCATGAATACATTTTTATTATAATAAACAATGAAAACACTTGCCTACGTGAAAAAACTACGAGTGGCCGGCTAGGCCTGGTGAGAACGGAAAAAACACTTAATGACGTCGAAACACCATCGAAAAGCACTCCATCCCACCAAAACTGGAACAGCCGCCACATCAAATCGTAGAAAACACCCGGGTAAGGGGAACTCGCCGGGTAACGAGACGTAATACACAACTATCACAGCTCGCCACGCGGGCGGTTCATAAGTAAAGATTTCAGAATATCTTAACCTGTCCAAAAGATTTACGTATATCCTCTGACATAATATAAAGACCAGCATGGCTTTATAAAAGACGCAGTCTTCCCAGTGGGGTTTGTTAAGTTTTTTACTGGGAAACCCATAAAAAGACGCCGGCCCCTGAATTAACTCGCAGATCAAAAACTGGGAAGCCTGTCTGAAATGCTAGATCTGACTTCTCCCGAAGCCTCCTAGATCGCCGGATGTTGGAGGCGGCGATACCTTAACGTATCCATCAATTGTCTGGTCAACTATACTGAATTGCAAATCCGTTAATCCCACCCTCCCACGGTGCAACCGCCGGGTGTGAATTTAAATATATAACGTTAACCCCAATTGTTCCTGTCCCCACTTCTTTGCCAAAAGAACGCCGGGGAGGAAAGACCAATCAACAAACCGCCTAGTTTACTGGCTTGTGCAAAACCGGGAAAAAAACTACTCAACAAGTGTCCGTATGAACACTTAGTTAAATGGGTAAAGCCATCCCGCCGGGAAACACAGTAAGCCTGAACACAGGCTCCACTACAGACGCAGTCCTGGAGAGCCTCAAGCCACCACTCGCCGGGGGAAACAAGCCTAATTTAACCACGCGTGATTAAAACTCGGCAACCAGCCGGTTTTGCAAGGTGTAACCGAGAAAACCCGCCGGAAAAGGCAACCCACCCCGCCCAGATTCAATCTGAACGCACCAAAAAGACCGAGGAATTAGCCAAAGCACAACTAACCCAGGACACATAAATAACCCGTGGAATTAGCCAATACACAACTAATCCAGGATACACAAATAGTCCGTGGAATTAGCCAATACACAACTAATCCAGGACACACATGACACAGTATTACATATTTAAAGCATAAATCAATAACACTTGTACATGTGGCAAGCTACGAGAGGCTGGCTAGGCCTAAGCAGACGGAAATAAAAGGAAATCATGTCGTAATATAAACAAAAGCCTTGAATCATATCACAACAGGAACCACTGTCAACACACCACTGTAGCCCAAAATTCCCGGCGAAGGGAAAAACTGACTCGGGACCCAGAAAAAACTTCACTAAGTGAAGAAAAATACGCTGGGAACGTCAGAGAAAAAAGCTACCTCATCAGAAAGATAAAAGGAAGCAATAATAACGCGTAAAGAAAGCCGCCTACATCACAAAGCTAGCTAACTGTGAAAAAGTTCACCTGTCCACAACAGGACCACGAGGGTACACCCGAAATAGATGCCCCAAACACACGACCCAAAATACACTGCACTGCGGGCAACTAGCCCAGGACACTCCTGCTACGCATATCCTAACCTTACTTGAGACATCCCGGAGTAAACAAATGAGAAAAAACTCACTAGGGACGCAACAAATGCGGAACCAGCAGAGCGTGGGGAGGCACGTCCGGGCAGGTTGACCGCAGAGCAGAGAAGGAAGAATGACGCCTGAATTAGCGTCTGGTCAAAGATCCACACAAGTACATCCACGATATGATGGAAAGCTTATTGAATAGTTATTCTTATTTTCTTTTTGTTTTTATTTTTTACGAAGTTTTTTCGTAGTGAGAACCCAATTCATAATGACTGAAGCCATGAGTGAGGTCGCGTGCACTCATGATGAAGGCTCCTCAAATTTGTTATGCTCTGCGCGGTAGATTCAAACTACGGCGGATGAGTGTTTGAAGAGGGTGCCTTATGTAATAGGCATGTTCGTCAATGATGGAGGGGCCACTAATAAATAAACCATTGTCGAACTCGGGAGGAGGTCGCAGGTACACTTCACGCTCTATATTGTTCCCTTGTAGGTACGCAGCTTGTATATCCATGGTGTGGCACAACCAACCATTAGCTGAGGCGAGGGCTATCGCCAAACGGACAGCCTCCTTTGAGCAAGTGGGAGAATTCTTCTGCAGCTCTACAGTATCCTCTTCAAAGCCCCTGGCCACCAAACGTGCCTTCACAATAGTCTTCCCATCCTTCAGCTTTTCTGTGACCACCCAACGTACAGATATGGCTCGTTGACCCATATAATCCACCTCGTCATACACCTCATTGTTCCTCCAATTCTCAATTTCTCTTTCCTTAGCACACACCACTTCATCCGAATTAAAAAACACAAGCATTTCTGTCGCCTCGTCCACAGTTTCCCACGACGTAAGATCTCTGTCCAGATCCATCCAATTAATGTTACCATCTTTCACTCTTAATGTTGTAGCAGTTGGGGTATCTACCAGTCATCTTCCCAGCATGACTAACAATTTTGCCTGATATCCACTCACCACTCGTCTTATCAATACCCTTGATCCTTTGACCCACTTTAACTTTCACTACATTACGTTCAGACACACCTGAGGCAATTGCACCGGTATCTGTCTGACGTATGTCACCGGGGGGGACCTCCACAGCAACCTGACCCCCACCACCCACAACATCAACAATGTTACCAGTATGTTCGTCATCATCCGAGTCTAGGTCTGAATCTACGAATCTAGGCACCACATTACCACGTTCACTAGGTACGTCCAGAGTATGGGGAGATGAATGAGGCACACCCTCATCATTTGACACGGCAGCAGTATCAACACTGGTAGGTGCCATGGCAATTCGACATGT
Source organism: Lithodes maja (assembly GCA_037953745.1). Classification (NCBI taxonomy): domain Eukaryota; kingdom Metazoa; phylum Arthropoda; class Malacostraca; order Decapoda; family Lithodidae; genus Lithodes; species Lithodes maja. The sequence continues at coordinate 120,889 of JBAKBP010002272.1, forward strand.
GTGTACCCTAACACACATTCCACCGTGCTTCACCAAAAACTGCTTCCCGTCTCTCCCTATTATTGTACCAGGTCTGCGCCACTTATTACGGTCTAGACGCTTGTAGTAAACATCATCTCCGTAGTGTAGGTCTCCAGGGTCGCTTTCCCGCACATTATGACGAAGTGCTCTAGTCAGCATTTCACCAGATTCTGCTATGGTAAATGCTCTTCTTGCTGCGTGAAGGGCAGTCAGGTTATCCTTAACTATACCAGCAGGTGTGGCCTCGCTGTCTAGCGCTGGCAGGTTATCATAAAAGGCTCCAGGAATCCCAGGGTTCTGGCCAAACACCAACTGGTTAGGCGAGAAACCTGAGAAGGTTGACAGTGCGTTCCTGGCAGCCATAGCCCAAGCCAGAGCAACATCCAGACTACAGCCAGGACAATCCGCTAAAATCTTGCTAACCATTCCACCCAACACAGCATTGAGCCTCTCACAAGCACCATTACTCCAAGGGCTTTCAGCTGCCGTAGTCAGTATCTTAACATTAAATGCCTCACCCAGAGACCTCATGTCTGAATTATTAAATTCACAGCCATTATCTGACAATATTTTTCCTGTGGCACCAAATAACCCCACCCAACTGAGAAATACCCCACGAATAATAGTGCCCGCATTCTTGTCAGGAATAACCACAGTTGTACAATATCTTGTATTTGTTAGTAGTCTTGGAAAATCCAACGTCAAGGCTATTAACCTAATTGCAATGACGACTTGTCTATTTTGACTGCTATGTCGTCATTCCAACCACGGTTAAAAAGAAAACGTCTAGAGTCTACTCCTTATCTTGCTCTAGGAGACGTTGTACATTAACCAAAACTACCACCGAAGGTGAAAAAAGCATAGAAGAGAAGAAAAAGGGGTTTACCTTAGTTACCGCTTAAGGCCCATCCCGTGTTCCGTCATGTGCAGATCCCTGTCGAACGTGCGCATGAGCGACCCTCTCTTGTCATCATTTTTTCACGCGCTCCATTGAATGAAGTCGATTTTGTTGTGCTCCTTTAATTCACCCTGTTTAGGTTCGTTTCGGCTTATCTGGCCTTCTTTTTTGTTAGACAGATGTTACGTGATCTAGGGCACACGTAAATGGGCTCCTAAGTGTGTATAATGGAGACGCGTGTGGAAATAGCCTACCGAAGGTACGGGGGCGCCTGGCGTTCCTCGTATATGTTTTTCATTCTTTCTCTTTTCATATTCTTTTTTCCTGTTAGTCTGGGCATAGTTTAGCTTTTAGCTTAATTTAGCCTAGCTCGTTTTCTCATTCAGGAATTGCTATGCCCCTATGAGTTTTCATTTTTTCATAGCCTAGGTGTACCGTGGTAAACAATCTGAGATTTCGTTGGTGGCGGTGCTGTTTGTAGAGTTTGTGTCGGCCGCATAATTAGCGTTATTCCCGAGTCCCCCCTTTCGAGTCCTTCACTGTGTCTCAAGGGCCTGGGCGACAGGTGGTTCGTGATACTCCAGGGGTACCCCACGGGGGCCCCTCTTTCACACCACAGGGTTTTTCGCCCCTGACACATTCTCTGCTCACAGCTAGGCCACCCTTTTTCTCACCAGTTTCATTTACTGGTTTTTGTTTCTCTTCCTGTTTCACCTCCATCCTTTCATAGTCTTTTGCCCAATCCAGGGGTGCCTCACGGGGGCCCCTGTTTGTGCGAAACCACCCTCCCTGCCACTTCTCCTCATGGGCTTTGCTCTATCTCTGTGGGTTGGGTGGTTCCTGGGGGATGTGCCTCCTCTCCCCTGGTGTGTCTTCCTTGCCTCTCCCTTGACCGGTTGAGTCAGGATATTATCAAGGAAGACACTGCTCAGCTTGATGGCCATCGTCGCTTGGAGTTCATAAGGAGTTGACGCTTTTTATGGGCCTTTTTTGGCTTTACTAGGCGCTCCTCTCGCTTTTTCGGCGCCGGACCATCTCGGCCGGTCCCGCAAATTTGCGGAGTGCTCGATTCGGTCCTCTGGGACGTTTCGGCTCCCCGCAAATTTGCGGAGATCGTTGGGGGGTCCCGCGGAGATGTGGGGGGGTTGTGTCGGTACGGTTATACCTCCATTGGCCCGCAAAATTGCGGTTATAGTTGGCTTTCACTGTTGACCTTTTTTATGTCATATTGTTGCCTGATACTATATTGGTGTATGCACTTTACTGGTGTTATAGGCCCTGCATGTAAGATGTTGAGTGGTGGTTAACACTTTCTCCATCTTTGCAGGTTCTGCTAGTGCTCTTCCGCCTCGGCCGCCCTCCTCACCTACCTCTGTGCTCCCAGTTTAGGGTGAGTACGGATACCTGTTTGCATGTGTGTTCCTGTTTCCCCATGCTCCTTCCCTGGTTCTTCTTGGACATTCTCTCCACTTACTCCTTCGCCGTGCTGATTCTGGTGTGTGTTCTTCTAGTGCAGGTAGGCTGCTTTGCTTTCGCCTTGATTGTCGCTCCCCGTGCTTGGTGAGCCACAAGTCCTGCTTGCGCCACTTGCTCTGTGTGTCCTCTACGGCCTCCCTCCCTGCTCTGTGTGGCACGTGTCTGGCCCTGGTGGTTGTGTTGCTCCATGGTCCTGGTTCCTCGGCAGCGGCTGTGGCCTCTGCTTCCCTTCCGTCGGTGTGGACGATGGTCTCCCGCCACATTAGGACTGTGGGCCGCCGTTCCCCGGCCTTTGTTGCCGACCGGATCCGCGTCGCCCTGGGTATCCCTGACCCGACTGAAGGCCGTTCACCTGGCCCTCTCCCTGCTCGGGCCCTCTCCCCTGGGTCCCGCAGCCGGTCGTCCCATCGTCAGGGGGTTCCCCAGCTCCGTCCACGCTCTCGCTCGCCTCGTCGTCCGTCCTCTACTGCCCCTCGTCGTCCTCCTGCTCGCCTTGACGACGCCCATCGCCCTCGTCATGGTTCTCGCCCTGAGGCCGGGGTTAGCGGCTCTGCCCCTGTGCGCCCTCCCCTGGCCTCTCCGGATAGGGGCTCTACTCCCTTCCACCCGCTTCCCCAGCCCAGACGACTTCCTCTTACGTTGTCCTCTCCGCGCGCGGTTGTTCATGCTGTAGCTGGCCCTCTGCTCCCTCCTCCTACACTGTCCGGGAGGGTCCGCCTGGTTGTCGTTGCTTCTCCTACTTCACCTGCTTCAGTGCCTATTCTTCCTTCACGGTCTCGTCCCACGGTGGGGGTCCCTCCCTCCTCCGCCTCGGTGTCGGGCCGCCCCGTTATCTCAGCCCCGGGGATCCTTGCTCTGTTTCCCCCCGCGGCTCCTTCTGGCCTCCTTTCCCCGGCCAGCCTTCCCACTCCCGTCGTCTTGCTCCTCCTCATTCTTCTCTTCCTGGCCTTCACTTACCGTCTCGCCAGGGGGGTGCCCCTCCTCTTGCCTCGGTGGGGTTTCGCGAGGTTTCGGGGTCCCCTTTCTCAGGAGCTGACGTGTCGCTGGCAGAGGGGGATGGTGCTGTTTCCCCCTCGGCCGTTCGTGATCGGGGACGAGTCCCTCAACGGCGACACAACCGTCGTCGCTCGCCTTCCTTGGACCGCGACGCTGCTGGTTTTTGTTGTGGGTCTCGCTCGCGCTCACGCTCGCCCCTGCGGGCCGACCAATCTGGGGAGGGGGGTCGCATCTCTCGGATCGATTGTCGGCTATGCAGGGCTGGGTTGTGTCACGCTTCGACGGGCGCTTGGAGTCGATGGACGACTCCCTCTTCTCGCGCTTCTTGGCGGTGACTCGCCCTCTGCGCCTCACCCTACCTACCCATGCTACGGTCCCCCTCCCTTCTGCAGGCCTACGCTCTGGTCAGACTTCAGCCGCCCTGACATCCTTCCGGCTGTTCAGTCCCTGGCTGTGTTGACGGGTCTGTCCTCCTATGGGACAGGTTTGTGCGACGCCGGTATGCCTGGCTTAGCCATCATGCTCGGTCACCCTCTCCCATTGGTGGCCTGGTTTGCTGAGGCCTTCGCCTTCACACATCGATCCGTCGACGGCTCTCCTTCAGTCCCTCCCCCGGAGTCATCACTGCTTTTGCCTCCTCTTGTGTCTGTCGGCGGGTTGGACGGCGCGTTCTGGTCCTGGATGAGCGCGCCCGTTCTTGAACTTTGTTCTCTTGCTACCCCGTTCTTCTCTCACCCGGATCAGCCCTCTGTCGCCAAGGTTTTTCCCTTGCGACAGAGGGCGACAGACTTTTTGTCTCGTCTTTCGGTTCCCTCCAGACGTCTGTTCACCGCCTGCGGCTTTTCGAGGCGTCTGCGCCAGGCGTTCTTCGCGAGGGTTTGGACCGCGTTCAGCGGGTCCACCTTCGGCTCGCGGTGTCTTTGGTTCCCGAGCTGAAGGCGGTTTTGTGCGCGGCGACCCGGCGCCGCCCGACGGTACGGTCCTCGTTCTGCCGGCCGGCCCCCTTGGATGTTCGTCAGGGTTTGTTGTCCTCTGCGCTATACACATTGGGGTTTTTTATGCAGGATGCTTGGGCATGCTACGCTTCTCTGTCGGCGGCCCCTGCTTCCGACACGCGATGACGCGCTGTGTCGTTGCGGACCCTGCTTACGTCACGCACCAACGCGCTGTGTCGCGCGCGGGGTCTTCTCAGTCCCGTCCTTCTGCCGGTCCTCTTCGGGGTGCTGCTGCAAGTGCTGCCGCCTTGCACGGGCGCAGGACTGGGTCATTGCAGGCCAGTGCGTCGGTTCCGCCTCGCACTTCTGTTCTTGCCCCTTTCATCCCCGCCGTGTCGGGGCTGGCCGGCCTTCCACTTCCGGCCGCCCTTCGACGGGGTCAGCCCCGCGCCGGCCTGGGGTTGGGGTGGCCCGCCCTTTTCGACGAGGTTGGGGGGGGGGGTAGAGGAGGTCAACGTGGCGCTCATGCCCGCACGGCCCGTACCGGGGGTACCTCCATGTCAACACAATGTGTAGTTCTCTGGGTCGGCCTCCTTGTTCTCCTTCTCGCCTGGCCGACCGGGTCGCTCCCCTCCTCTCGGGTGCTCCCTCGGGTTGTTTTCGCCCTTGCGCCCCTCGGTAGCCGCGAGGGACGTTGGGGGCGGCGGGGTCTCACCTGCAGGTGGACGTCCAGACCCCCACTCCGCTCTTGTCGCCGACGCCGGCCCATCTCTTCAGAGGTGGCCCACGTGTTCACTTCCATGCCCGAGCTGGGTAGCGTCGAGGGAGTTGACCGCCGGTCGCCCGGTTCTCCTCTCCCGTGTCTTTCTGGTACCGTCGACGAACTGCGACGCGATGCGACCGGTGGTGGATCTGTCGGCCCTCCACGGGCCCATCGTGCACACACGGTTTCGGATGCTGCCTGTACCCCTGGTACGCCTGGCCCTGTGCCCTCTGTCGTGGGTAGTGTCGCTGGCCCTCCAGGATGCGTCTTGGCTCGTTCCTCTCCATCCTCGCTTCCGGCACTTCTTGGCCGTTCGGACTTCCGATCTTGTGTTCCTGTTCGACGGCCTTCCCTTCGGTCTCCACATCGCGCCGCGGATCTTCTCCGCACATGTGGGGCAGGCTCTGGGTCCTCTCCTCAGGAGCGGGCTCCAGATCCTGTTTTTCCTTGGCCGATTGGTTGGTCGTTTCCGAAGCCCTAGGACTGTGCATTGGCGACGCCCTCACAGTCGTTCGCAACATCGCACGGTTCGGGTTCCCCTTCGATGTTCCCAAGTCACGCTTGACCCCGTCGCGTGTCGTGCCATGGGTAGGTCTCGCATGGCTTTTGTCCGGCGCTACGGTGACCCGGGGTCTGCCGGCCGCGGTGCACCTTCGGTGGACGGTCTTCGCCGTGTTGCACTCGGTCTCCCTCCCAGGGTGGCTCTGGGACTCGTTCGTGGATTTGCTGCATTGGGCCGCTCTGCCCCTTCCCTTAGGGAGCCTCTGGCTACGCCGCCTCCTCCTCATGGGCACCGCGGTGTTTCCGTTGCCCCTATGGATCGGCTCCTGCCGCTCCCGCGTACCGTTCGCCGACGCTTCGGTCGCTGGGTTGCTCGGGGCTCGCTCTCTGCGGCTGTGCCCGGGACCGCCCCCCCCCCCGCCGACGGTCTGAGTAGCCACAGATACGTCGAGCGAGGTTGGGTGAGGTTCCCGATCGAACCTGGGACGTCCACTTCCCGGCAGATGGGTGGGTCTCCCTCCACTTACCCGTCTATGCCCTCGGACTGTTGGTTCCTTTGTTCTTCCTGCGGGACCACGCGCTGGCCCTTCGGGGTCAGTCGGTGGCCTTCGGGTTGAACACTCAGACAAGCTGTCCCCTGTTTCCTTATGCGGGGGTCCTCCAGGTCGTTGACTCTATTGGGGGTCTCGGTGGAGTTGTTCTTCCTCGCGGACCGACACCCCTTCTCCTTGCATGCCTCCTCCCTGCCCGGGCCTGCCACCCTGTGGGCGGCCGCCCTGTCGAGAGGGCAGGGCGTTCTTGTAGAATGGGCGATGTAACGGACTGTGTTCGCCGACCTCGTGCCTTCCTGAGGTGTTCCGGAGGTCGCCTTGTTCGCATCGGGGGTGCCGCGCCAGTTGCCTCTGGTCCTCTCCCTCCGGCCTCGCGCTCCGGGGGGGGGGTCCGGACGCTTTCATGGTAGTCTGGTACAGGTGGCGGTCGATATACATCCTTCCGCCACCAGACGCGCTGTTGATGTGCCCTGTCCTCGCGAGGCTGCGGCTGTACCACGGCTGCGTCTGGCTCCTCGCGCCTCTGTGGCCGGCACGGGCTTGGTCCGCCCGGTTGCCGCGGTGGTGCCCGAGTCCGGTCCCTCTCCCTGTCTCCGGCTTCCGCTTGGGCTAGGTTGGGGACCTGCGGACCTCGTTGGCCTTCGCATCGTGCTTGTTCATGGGGCACGGTGGCTCCCGGTCCCCGGCCGGGCCCTGACTGCCTTCCTGCAGCGTTCCTGGCCGTCTTCTCCTTGGGGGACTTACGGGTCCCGCTGGAGGTCTTTTACTAGGTGGCTCCAGGCCACTCGCCTGCCAGTTGGCTCTCCTTCCCTCGTCCTCCGCTCCTTGTTTCACCTCTTCCGTACACGTCACTTTCAAGTCGACGCTATATGTAACCACTTGTCTGCCGTCCGGGGGGTCTTTGGGTCTGTCGCTGGGCTGGTCGTTCCGCCACGGGAGCTGGATTCCTTCCTGACGGCTGCCTTCCGGGATCGACCGCCTCCGCGCCAGGTCCCTCCGCAGTGGGATCTGGGGCGGGCTCTGGTCCTTCTGGCTTCACCCACTTATACAAGGGCCGCTACGCCGGTTCCGTTGCTCGGGCGTCCACTCTTCCTTGTCGCTCTGGCCACTGGGGATCGGGTGTCTGCACTAGCGGCGTTGTCACGGCCCTGGGTCTGCGTGCGATTCTCCCCGTCCTTGCATGGCGTCTCGTTCGCCTCCTCCCCTCCTTTTGTTACCACGCATGGGGGGGCGGCCCCCGCTTTCCAGCCTTTCGCCGTCCTGGCTTTCCGGCGTGGGCATCCTCGCCATGTGTTGTGCCCGGTGTCAGCCTTGCACTCCTCTGTTGCGTCTGTGGCGCCGCCTTCGGGTCCTGCTGTGTGGGTGTCTCCTCGGACAGGTGGGAGGCTCTCGCAGGTGCGGATGGGCCGCCACATTTGTCGGACCGTTCGTGCCCGTCACCCTGTTTGTAGGGGTTCTGCGCACGATGTCAGATCCTTTGCTGCCTCCTTCCGGTTCCTGCCACGTCGATCCTTACCTGCCTTCGCCTCGGCGGTTTTGTGGGTCTTCTATCAATTCCTTCATCTCCTCCTACCTCTCCGTGTCCAGTGTTCGACCCCCTCGGCCGGTGATTGCTCTCGGGGGTCGTGTTTCCTGGTGCCCTGGCGAATATCCCTGGTCTTCCCCCCTTGTCCCTCGTTCTTTTCCTTCGTTTTATTTGCCTAAGGGGGGGGGGGGGGGGGTACGGGTTTGCAACACTGGATTGCAAGTTTGGGATTATGTATTGTTCCAGTACATAAGTGTTTTTGCCACATTGCAAATTGTGTTTTGTTCTTGTGTTCAGTGTTTTTGTTGGTTTTTGAAGAAAAGGGATTTTGGGTACAGTACCTTTTTGGTTTCAGACAAGTCTATGTTTTTGCATTACTATGAATGACGGGCATGTGTTAAAACTGTTCTTTTTAGCTACTCCTCGGTTTTTCACTCTTTTATTAAACTCTCTTGTTTACATTGTGTCTTTGTCATTCATAATTTTGTTTTATGCATTGGTTTTTTTGGTAGGTTGGGCTTGGATGTCCTCCTCCTATTTGTTATGCAGCCTTGACGTTGGATTTGCCAAGACTACTAACAAATTGGGAGGTTTGACGTACCTCCCAACCTACCAAATAGGAAAACCTACTATTTGGTAGTAGTCTTGGAAAATCCAACGTACATAATACCCTCCCTCACGCCGGACCCCTGCCCATCCGCGTTCTTCTGCTGACGTGAGATGTGATGACAAGAGAGGGTCGCTCATGCGCACGTTCGACAGGGATCTGCACATGACGGAACACGGGATGGGCCTTAAGCGGTAACTAAGGTAAACCCCTTTTTCTTCTCTTCTATGCTTTTTTCACCTTCGGTGGTAGTTTTGGTTAATGTACAACGTCTCCTAGAGCAAGATAAGGAGTAGACTCTAGACGTTTTCTTTTTAACCGCGGTTGGAATGACGACATAGCAGTCAAAATAGACAAGTCGTCATTGCAATTAGGTTAATAGCCTTGACGTTGGATTTTCCAAGACTACTATCAAATAGTAGGTTTTCCTATTTGGTAGGTTGGGAGGTACGTCAAACCTCCCAATAAAGGTCCACTATCACCAAGAAATACTTCTTGCCCCACGACTTAAGGTCCATAGCAATCACCTCATTAAATCTGTTAGCCATCGGGACACCTACCACTGGTCTAGGGCTCAGTTTCTTATACCTTCTACACACTGAACAATCATTTGTCACTTTATCGATCCTCCGTTCCAGATTTGAGTCCCTGATATCGACATCCCTTACAAGCTTCTTCAATTTCTCTGCTGTAGGGTGTCCAAACTGACGATGAAGTTTCAAAGCCTTCTTCTCTAGGTCCCCGTCTTTGGATAAGGCCAGAGCCACAGTGATACCAACTGCCCCGTCTAGTCAAGCCGATAGCGGCAACAGATAGTGTTCTGATGAGGTTTTCAAATTGACAATTTTTTTCTTTCCATTCACTTTGATCTGATTTGTTTCACAATTTATTATCATTTTGCCTCTTTTCATAGAAGCCCTACTCAGTAACAACGGTAAATTACATCTCACCACATCAGTAGTAATATTGGCACGCATATCCCCTATACAACAGGGAAACGTAACTTTCTTGTAGGAAGTCACGGAAATACCATTGCCAAAAGTGAAGCTGGAATTAGAGCATTCCTCTTTCACAAGTCTGCGCTCATGGTCAGTCAACCCTTGTATGTACTCGTCGAGCCAACGTGAACCACACACAGTGTTTGTACAACCCGTATCTAGGACAGCACACCCTTTTGATTCACTCACTAGTTTCAGTAATTTGTCTTCGCTCTCATTATCATTCACATAGCCCACGAATAAGTTCACTGATTCCTCATCGTACCCACCATGTCCCCCTCTGTTCTCGTAGGCATCAGGGCAATCACGTGCCCAGTGATATATTGATTTACAAATAGCAAACTTGGTTATTTTACCATGTGCCCCCACTGGGTTTTTCTTCCTTCTGTCCTGTCGTTGACGTCCTCTATTACCACGCACACGTTCATAGCCTTGCTGTCCACGCCAACCACGTCTACCTCGACTGTTTCCGCTCACATACAGGGCTTCCTCACTTTCACCAACATTGCCATCATATCCCACAAATAAAGGTTCCGATTTTACCTGTATGTGGGCGCTAAGTCCCATTCCACCACTCGAAAAGATGCGGTTGAGCGTCGCCTTCATATTTGCGTACGATACCACCTGGGTTGCCGATATGACTAATTGCTTCTCCCTATTCTCCAACACACAGGAGGCCAATAACATAAAGGCCAACACTGAATCATCAAGTTGCAATCCTTGTTTGGTAACTCCGTGGTATGCATGTTCGAATTCTGACACAAATTCCTTTATCTCTGCCTTCTCCTTCCTCCGTAGGCTATATAAGGCCTCAAATGCTGCAAACTTCCTTCTACCTTCATCGACCAGGAATACGTCATCAAGCCTTTTCAATAACACTTCCACGCCATCGTCGGCCTCCAATGTGGCCTTATCTATTTCAGAAGAGGCAATTCTAGCCCTCCCGGAAAGTGACAGATGGATCGCCAATGCCCTCTTTTTCTTATCAATCGTTGTAAGTCGACACCAAACACCCACATCCTCCTTCCACATTTCGTATTCTTCATCATGCTCTAATTTCGGAGGCCACTTCAGTGAGCACGCCATAATGCCCCAACTACGCTCTGCTACCAATGTTAATAGATACACAGAAGCAACCGCACTCACTGAAATCCTGGAGACAACTGCCGGTCGTCCGCATAGAATAGCCAACCATACGTCCATCCAGCCGATGACGTCATCAGCCAGCCTACGACTCGGCAGCCTGCCATTGGCTCGAGGCGGACGAGCTTAGTGCAGGTCGAGCCAGTCAACCTGCGCCACTTTGGCGTGACTGTGCTAATATATTAACAATGGTGACTAAGACACCAAAACCCCCCTGATTCTACTCTCCTTGGCGTGGTTGGGGGCTTCGGGGCCAGTGACTGGAGCTTGATGGGGGATGGTTGTGGTTATTTCCCTCCCTCTCTCCCCTCGAGCTATCGTCCTCAGCTTGACTAATTTTGAGCAGTTTTTCATTCCTCATTCTATGTTTTTCCTCTTCTATTCTTATTCTGTCCCATTCGGCTGTCCTCGGACAGCCTATGTCTCATGTCTCTCTGGCCTGGCTAGGTAGCAGACTCCTGACCTGATTTGTCTCTTCGGTTGCTGATGTGGCCGGTCTGGCTTGATAGATTCTCTTCGGTAATGCGTTTTTTACTTCTCGATGTGATTTTTCTACCTTCGCCCTGATCTCTCATTCTTCGCCCTGATCACTTCTTGGTTGGTGTTGCGGTGCAGCAGTTCTTGCCTCATCCTTCGGCCCTGCCCTATAAGAGCTCTGATGTGGAGCTCATGTGGTCCGGCTAAACTGGTGAAATGGCGAGAAATGTCTGCGTGTCTTCCCCTTCCTCGATTTGTTCCCCTACTGCCCTTCCCTCTCTCTCTTGACTCGTTTAGTTATATATCTTGATCGAATCCTTCGGGCCAGCCCTATGAGAGTTCTTTTGTAGAGCTCAGTGGTCTGGTTAACCTAATATTAACCCTCGTGGCCCGGGCTGGTCCTTCAAAGGACGGAGGTCGTATCCGGGCAATCTGGCCGAAAAACGTCTAGGCCTAGGCTACCGTGTTTTTGTTTATTTTAACTGCTAGAAATTTCCCACGCATCTATAAACGTAGTGCGGTTTTCAATCTGTAGACTGGCGTTGAGTAGAGCTCTGTAAGTCAACTGGTTCAGTTGTGATGACGATTTCAGTGGAGCGAATTTTTCCGCGATGTTAACAATATCGGAGCTTTTCAGACACTAATTTCGTCTTACGTCACAACAATAACATTGATCCGACGTCTCCTTCTTGTTTCTGGAGGTGCGGTGACGCAACAATCGGCTTTGTTTACATGCGTCGGACGCACGGCGTTCAGACCAAGCTGAATAGGCTTGAAAGCTTACTATCTGTTGAAAGGACACCCGGGCTGCTGCCCAATTTCCGTGGTGTCCTTTCACAATGACACCCGGGCTGGAAGGGTTAAAAAGACACCAAAAATACCTATTATTAACCCAAAAATGGCAACCGTCCTCAATAGAGGTTTTTCTGGTGCACTGCGACCGTCCTCAATAGATCCAGAGCATAAAAAAAAAATTTAATAACACCCCAGTGGCATTCAAAACAAAGCAATTTATGATTAGGTGAGATAATTCTCCCCTATTACTTTCTACCACTCCTACATATGTGTCCCAACCCCCCGCTTCCCCTCCTTTTCCCCCCCTCCTCAATTATCAGCTATTTTTCCTCTTATTCCCCCTTTTATCGGGTAATTTTCAACACAAATTTACCCCTCCCGGTCTCTTTAACACGGGTGAGTCAGCTAAAGATCCTTCCAACACAGGGACTTCTACTCAGACTCGTCAGTGGTCGCTCTACAGCTCAAAAAGGGTGGATATACGTCCCCCCAGCTCTCGCCTCATGATATGACCTTTCGGCAATAATACGTCTTTTTCACCCCCCAAATGCTATTCCCACTTCTTTTATTGCTTTTAAATATTCATATGTTCATATTAACAGCAAAATAGGTGCATCTATCTATCTATCTATTGCCGGACGCCTTACTCCCCTTACGAGGGTGGCCATACACAGAATGCCCCCAAGCGGACCTATTCCCTGTGAGAAGGAAAACCCGAGCCAGTTTAGTAAAGGACTTACAGGATTGACCACTCAATTTAGGATCCGTCCGACTCCGAGGCCCTCTGTGTATCTTTTAGCACTATTTTTCTACAGTGGTGTTTGGCTAATCCATCCACTAACCTGCCTTACCCTTAGGTAAGCAGTGCGGATTTGTATCAGGTTTACTCCCCTAGACAGGTTGCCAACCAAGACTGACGAGTCCCATCCACCCGGATTTGTATAAGGTTGTCTCCCCTAGATGAGTTGCCGACCAAGGCTAACGAGTCCCATCCACCCATAGGTGCATATGGATAAGTAATAATTATATATAGGTTGCATATGATGATTTTCGTCAGAATAGAACCAAATACCTTCGCTTGGCGGGAGAGTTTAAACTACCAAAGCTTTGCAGTTTATGAGTTGAGGGGCTAGGTGCTTGGTTTTTTGTCTTTGTATTGATGTATTTGTTTATTTTTTAGTTTTCTCACTAGACCTCCATCAGGCTTAAAAAAAATAACCCTGGTTCCCCTTTCTAGATAAATTCACTATCAGTATCGCTCTCCAGGAAAAAATTGACACCTAGAGGGCACGAAAGGTCTTAATATTGACAAAGAAATGGGGCGAAAGGTCTCAAAATCACCAAAACTAACAGAACGAGTCTTAAAATCTGCAAACTACAGTATAATCCCTTATAACCGTATTTCGTACTACCGAATATCTCAGTCAACCGTACATAATCATCCTATTTTCCTAAACTCTAATAACCGCAGAAATTCGGGATCCAACCATAATTTCAACCAGACCGCTCTCCCGTTCGTCTGGGGCGGCAAGTTTACGGCCCAACCGCAAGGTGTCGCACCGCGCAGCCTCCCGCCTCCCTGTGTCGTTTCGGCGTCATTGTATCTCTCGCTATTGTCCGTATAATTTGCTCGTGACGCTCCGTGTTTATCGCTGTGAATCGCCTATCATCTACGCTATGGTGCCTCCGAAATCATCTAAATCAACGCCTAGTATACTCAAGATGTCGACAGGATCTTCAAACAAGAGGAAAAGGGTTGTACTCACCATTAAACAGAAGATAGAAATATGTCACAAGATGGATGCGGGAACCAGTAGGACGACATTGATGCGCCTGTATAATTACGGTTCTACAACGCTTTATGATATACCGGTAATTAAACAAAAGGACAAGTTGCTGAGCTTTGTGGCCAATGCCGACATTAAGAAGACCTTGGAGAAGCGGCATACAATACGAGAAGCCAAATTTGTGGAGCTTGACAAAGTGCTTTACGAGTGGTTTTTGGTAAAGCGAGCCGAAGGATGCCCTATGAGTGGTCCAATAATCATTGAAAAAGCAAGAGATTATCATGAAAAGATGGGCATAAAAGAAGAGTGTGGCTTTAGTGATGGCTGGCTAGTGAAAGTGGATGACAAAAACCATTTGCTGATATGGATAGTGGAATAGGCCTACTGGGGAAACCACTGAAAAAAAAAACGAACCAACATGCCTACCTCTGTTGGTGGTTTGGAAATGGCAAAACCCTGGATTACAGCACTACCTCTGCATCACCCTGGATTACAGCACTAGCCTACCTCTGCATCAATCTTCAATGGTGAGTTAAACACTTTATTTTTTGTATAGCCTATTCATTGATAATGATTGATTATTTAATGTAGGCTAGGCCTACTAGAGATTTGTTTAGCTTGCCTGCCATGCTCTTCTATGTTAGTAAAAATGTAATGGTTAGTTAAACTTTGGACTTCCTAGGTATCCTAGAAGCCTAGAGGCCTAGGCTAATTCCTAATAAATAAATAGGCCTAGGCCTAGTAAAAAAAAAGAAAAAAAAAAAAAAAAAAAAAAAAAAAAAACCTAGGCTAGGCTAATTTTCGAATATCCGAAATATTTGTATTTCCGAAAATTTGTGAGTTTCGTGATTTTCGGATATAAGGGATTATACTGTAATATGTTAAACATGAGGGAGAAGGAAGTCCACAAAAAGCGCCTATAGCTCCCCCTTAACCTCTTACTGTTGGTACGGTAGCTGTTCATCTTGGGCCTTGGATGATGGTGGTCCTGGAGCTGCCTTCCTTCTTCACCAAATGGAAGCTAACATATCAGCTCAATAATAAGGCCAGGTGCTTGGTTTGTCTGGCCCCCTCTTCTCCTTCATGCTTAGCCCCATTACTTCTGAGATTTTAAGACATTTGCCCCAATAGTTTGGCAATTTTAAGATATTTCGCCCCATTTTTTTGGTAAATATTTAGACCTTTCATGTAATTTAGGGATTGATTTTTTCCTGGCGAGCAGGAGCGAGCCTGTAATTTAAGAGAAACCGGCCTTCGGCTGGGACATTTGTCTATCAAAAAATATTCAAATTTATCTTGAAATGGGGTCTTGGGTTTTTTATTTTTAGCTTGATGGAAGTCTAAGGAAGAAACTTAATAAATACTAAAAATCTAAATAAATAAGGCAATAAATCTGGCCATCCCCCATTAACCGATCAGATCCGGCTATGTATTCCATACCGAAACCCGGGGGTTTTGGCCGAAAAACGTCTACGCCTAGGCTACCGTATCTTTGTGATTTTGACTGCTTCCGCATTCCCGCGCATCCCCAAGCGTAGATGTGTTTCGTACCTGTAGAATGGCGTTGAGTAGAACTCTCTAAGTCAACTGGTTCAGTTGTGATGAAGATTTCCGTGGAGATAACTTTGTGGCAATATCAGCCACTTTACACACTTTTCACCACTTAACAATAACATACAGGCATAACTGTTGATGGGCTGGTCTATCAGAGTGAGAACTGAGCGATCTCTGCCATACCCATAGCTTACTCTGACTGTTCCTTTTACTTATATGTTTTCTAGATCTCGAGTGACGGCGTCTCTTCCGTGGATTGACCTCCCAATCTACCAAGATTGGAAGCCAAAGCGTCACATTTTTCCCTTGCCCCTCAACTTTCTCTTCATAATTGCTGAGGGGCACAGGGCCCTGGGTGGGGCTTTGGTTTCCCGGGCGTTTCCGCACCCTCCTCAGCTCCCCGCCTTGGAGTGGCTTCGGTCACCCAGGCTTTATTGTGGTCGGCAGGGAGGGTTCTGTGGGGGCGCTCGGATATGGCCTTGGCCGTGCTCGGAGCCTTGGGGCTGTTCGGCCAGGCAGCTTGGGGAACAACAACAACAACAACAACAACAACATACAGGCACACACGAACAAGGACGCCTCTTCTTCTTGTGGTCGGAGATGCGCGGCGTCGGTCCAACCGGCTGTTGTTTACATGCGTCGGACGGATGCCTCGCACACCAAGCTTACAGACTTTTAAGCTGCCAGAGCCTCAGAGCCCTTCCGGGTTCCGCGGGGGTGTTTTTTATGGATGCCTCAGAGCCCAACCGGGTCTGAGGGGTTAAACAGCTGTGGTATATGTACAGTATAGTTACTATATTCTATTCTATTCTATATACTCAGGCCCAATCCCCACTGTTCCTTTTTTTATTTTTTGTTTGGGGGGGGGGGGGGGGGGGAACTCAAGACCGAGCCAGAATAGGAACAACACAACAGAAAACAATGAACACACAATAACAAAATACAAATTCACACACATCTACAGTAGGTCATCCAGAAGATGACCCAAAGACCAGGGTCACCAAGGTCCCTCCAGGACTCCCCAGGCCCCTGACCACCCGGAGAGGTTCAGATCTCGGCAGGCAGACATGCAGCAGAGCGAAACCACAAGCCCACCCACCACACTTCTAGACGCACCCTTCATATAAACCGTCTCACTGGGCCAGGCGCCTGATGGACTATTATCTAGTCCAACTTGCACCCGACCCCTTTTCCCAAATGACCACGTGTTCAGTCATCTATTCACAAGCATTCTCCATTCATTCCTGTTTATTATCCCTTCCCTTGCCTGATCTATAGTCATTCCTCTATCATCCAAAGCTTGTCTTACACAGTCTCTCCATCTCAATAGGGGTCTTCCTGCCCTTCTATCTCCCCTTGTATCTGACTCACATATTCTCTTTGTAAGCCTTTCATCTTCCATTCGTTCAACATGACCATACCAGCTCAGCACCCTTCTGTCCACTCTGTCCGACAAATGATCCTGCTGCCCCAATCTCCTACGTATCTCTTCATTCCTCAATCTGTCTCTACGAGTAACTGCACACATACTCTTCAAGCAGCTCATCTCCCATCACATCCAGCTTTCTTCTCTCCTTTTCCTTCAGAGCCCATGTCTCAGCCTCATACATCACTGTTGGCACAACAATTCCTTGATACACTTTTTACTTTCATTCCGAGATTTCTCATCTTCCACATACAGTAGGCTTGTGTTGTGACTCACCCTTGTTATTCCACTTGCCTAATTGTTTACCCTGCTTTTGCTTGTGCTGAGTACCTCCCTGCTGTTGGGGAGACCTGGAGTCCTGAAAGGACTGTTTAGCACCGGTATATTGAGACTTACCACCACCTTTTTGTTTAGAGTATGGTTTCTTGAAAGACTCCTTCTTAGGCTGGGAGGTACTCGTTTTCAAGCTATCTACCATATTATATACTGCCCTCCATGTGTCTAAATTTAGCAAAGAGGAAGTTAAGACAGGGGAAAGCGTTACCCGGCGACCAATGTCTTCCGGTAACTTCTTCACCATGTACACCCGTAAGTCATGTCGTGCACGAACAGCCTCCATTAACCCTTAACTAGCGGCGCGCAACACAAGTCGAGTATAATAAATTTGGACTATCTGGCGGCGCGCGACATAGGTCGTGTGGCAATTTTAGCACGTAATGTTGCTGAGAGAGAGAGACAAGTGGTGGCAGGAGAGTAGCGAGCGTATGACTGCTCCAGACCACCGCGGCGAACCTACTGACACGAATCCCACCTCCTCCCTCCCTCTCTCACTCGCTACATACTGAATTGTATGGGGAAAGTACCGAATTACATGCTTTTTGCACTCGTGTTGCGCGGTTGTTGCAAGAAAACTAGCCGTCATAAAAGGATCGTTGTGGTGTCATTGGAAAGCTCTGTTTATGCCCTTTCAGGGATAGATACTTGTTTTACCCTCTGGGTCTTATTTAGGCATGAAAATGATCACGTAAACAGCCCTATTTTGGTTAAAAACACCCCGCTGGGCGGTACATATAAATAGACCGCCTAGCCCGCTAATAAGGTGTTAAGGCTATTCTGATATCACGTAGGGACTATATTGAATTTTACAATAGAAGCCGCCGGGACAGTTCCGCGGCCTTCCGTACATTTTGATCAGAGATGGCTGTTATAGTCCTCGTGAGTGACTGGGCTATTTGGCGACTTAACCCTTCAACCCCGGGTGGTACTCACGTGTACCATTATTTTTTGGCCCCAGGAACCCGGGTGGTACTACATAGTACCAGTGGTTGAAAGCCTGTGAGCTTCGTGTGCGAGGCGTCGGTCCGACGCCTCGGTCCGACGCATGTAAACAACAGCCGGCTGGACCGACGCTCCGCATCTCCGGCCACAAGAAGGAGAGCGTCGCTTGTTCGTGTGTGCCTGTATGTTGTTGTTCAGTATCGAAAAGTGGTGTAAAGTGGCTGGTTTGGCCATAAAGTTATCTCCAATGAAATCATCATCACAGCTCACCCAGTTGACTTAGAGAGCTCTACTTAATGCCATTCTACAGGTAAATAACACAGCTAGGCTTGGGGATGCGCGGGAATGCGGGAAGCAGTCTGATTAACGAATATACGGTAGCCTAGCCTAGACGTTTTTCGGCCAAAACACCCGGATTTCGAGGAATATATATATAATACATAGCCGGGGCCGGAGGGTTAAAGAGGAATTGAGAAAAGTCTAAATACTTTGTAATGCAATTTGAAATCTCTGTCTAAGTGGGCTAGAGGGGGAGTTGAGAAAGGTTCCTGTAATTCATAAAGGGACAGTTTGGGAGCAGCCAGGAAATCAAACAAAGCAGGGGACACCCCTCCAGCCTTATTAATGGGTAATGAGAACCATGAATGGGTTTCCTGAGGAATTTGGTAGGAGGATTTTGAGGTAATGGTAGCTGCAAATTGTTGCGCCTCAGCTTCCCAGTCCACCCACGGGCCCACACCTATCTGCCCCACCTGCAGGACTGGGTTGTGACTCTGATCGAGCACCGGGATTGTATCCAATTCCAGTGTCAGCGAGTTGAGTGACTTTATGTCATTCACGCCGTCACATCGTGACCAGTCCGCAAAAAGTCGTGCAGCCGAGGCAGGAGGTAATGCAGGAGTAGCAGAGTATACAAAGAAATCAGAGGAATATACATTACGTATAGCCTTAATTTTAACATCCAATAGTTGTCCTTGCGCATCTTTGGCTCTAAGTTTCTTGCTTCTCCTCACTTCAATGGTCCAGTCACTAGGGACCGGAAGCTCCCCCGATTATAGGTTTGACTCCTGTAAGGAGATAAAAAAAAAAATAATATTTAGTAGTGGCCCCGTAATCATTGACGATTATGCCTATTACATAAGGCACCCTCTTCAAACACTCATCCGCCGTAGTTTGAATCTACCGCGCAGAGCATAACAAATTTGAGGAGCCTTCATCATGAGCGCTCGCAACCTCACTCATGGTTCAGTCATTATGAAATTGGGTTCTCACTACGAAAAAACTTCGTAACAAATAAAAAACAAAAAGAAAATAAGAATAACTATTCATAAGCTTTCCATATAATCGTGGATGTACTTGTGTGGATCTTTGACCAGACGCTGACTCAAGCGTCATTCCTCCTTCACTGACATATCAAGTAAACCAAAAATCCTTAATACATCAACGAATGGGAAGGGGAAGGTCGGGAGGGCCCCAGTCGTCAATGATTACGGGGCCACTACTAAATATTAGGTTTTCTTTATCTCCTTACAGGAGTCAAACCTATAATTTATTAGTGGCCCCTCCATCATTGACGATTATGCCTGATATCTAAGACTGGAGGGGGACATTCGTAATCATATCATAACTCTAGCAAAAGCAGATAATCAAACAACCACATAGTATTCTTACTTCGAAAAGATATATATTTTGGCGCAGCACATATATACAAAAAGGGGGTACAAGCAGGAGCGTGCTTCAAAGAAGCCTGCTTGATAAAAAAGGGGTTAACTCTGAGATTCTGAGAACAGATCCGCCAGTTAATAAGGCACCCCACTTAAATTAAGTGGTGAAAAAATAAAAACTTATAAGTTTACATGTGCACATATAAACCCCATAAAACTAGTGGATATATCTTGCAAAATCTATCCAATGCTTAAAATTAGATTGCTTCACAGCCAAAAACTACTTTCACCAACACTGTTGTTTGTACTACAATTGTACTAGCACAATTTCCTGTAATGAAAAGTACAGAGAAATTTTCAAATCACAACACCCATAAACAGTATCACAGCTCACATATTCCGGCGGGGTCTAGGGTGTCCTATGTTACACTGACTGCACCCCCCCCCCACCCCCCTTTCCTTGAATTTAAACAATAAGTGACTTAGGGGCCACCTAGACCCTCTGCCTTAAAGCTATACATGGCAAGGAAGGTTTGTCTAGATCTACTGAAAGGTATCGAGTCAAAAACGTATGATTAGAGGCCCACAACTGTGTGGACGTAATATCTTCAAAACATTTTTTTTTAAAGGAAACGTAAAGAGGCTGCCCACTTGCGTAAATCGTGGGCCCTACCCACAACGCCGGGATTACTCTCTTTAATGACCTCGACCAAGAGAGAAGCCAGTTTACGTTTCATCAAGCGTTTACCCGTATTTGCTACCCATAAAGCACCCTGGTGATTTAGAGGTGCCACTCTCAAATATTTGGTTAGAGCTTGCACTGGACATAAATTATGGTGCACCTTTCCCCTTTTCAACGCCGGCACCGTGAACACTGAAAACACGTGTTCACTGTGCTCATTCTTGGCTATGAACCCTGGGGAAGGTGCAATGTGAATACACTCATTAAGCCTACCAAACCTGAGGCATTTAGGTGTGTTGCTCATCGCCGCCAGCTCAGATACTCTGTTCCCGGTAGCCAAAGCCATAAGGAATACTGCCTTTTTTTCAAAGTAATGTAAAATCTGCAGTATGTTGGTACAGACACGAATGAAGTAACGACAATGCTTTGTCCAGAGACCAGGTAGGCATGAGCTGACGGGGAGGTGGGCGGAGTTTAAAACATGCCCTCATAAACCTGTTTCCTCCGCGACTGATATGGTGAGACCGGTAAGGTCCAAAAATGGCATCCTAATCGCTGTTAAGTGATTTTTTAACGTTACTACAGATAAACGTTTCTGCTCGAACAGATAATTTAAATAATTAAAAACTAAAGCCACCGAGGGCACAGTTTGTTCTGTTCTAAGAATCCAAGAAGTAAAGGCTTGCCAATGCGATTGATATTGTCACTTCGTAGACTGGGTATATTGATTCATGAATTTATTGGTCACGTCTCTACCATATGGTGCTAGCCACTTGGCCTCCTGAATATCCATAATGCAAAAGTCAGCGAGGTCTCTAGGTTGCCAATTGTGTCTAAGTGGAAAAACCCGACCAAGAGTTACACCGGGTGCGGGCACCACGTTTTCAATTGCTGGTACCACAACTGCGCCGGCCACAGGGGCGCGATTAGCGAGACTACGCCCCGATAATCCTGTAGTTTGTTTACTACGTGGCACATTAGAGACGCGTCTGGCGGCGGAAACAGATAAATGGAACTCCACTTGTTCCAGTCTGTCACCAGTGCGTCTGGCCCACCCACCGGCGTTATCGTCCGGCGGGTGAGGTACAGTGAGAGTTTGTGAGTCTCCTCTGACGCAAACAAATCCACTTGTGGATGGTAAGGCTCCGCAATCATTTGGTCGAAAATGGTTTGCTTGAGCGCCCATTCTACTGTTGTGCTCTGTCTCCGAGACAGAGCGTCTGCCCAGACGTTTGCTACGCCTGGGAGATAAGATGCGTGAAGATGAATGTCCAGCCTGTTGGCTAGAATACAAATCTTTTCTGACACGTTTAGCAACTTCCGAGATCTCGTCGACCCTTGTTTCTGAATACTGTACAGTGAACCGCATTCAGATTGTCCATTCTGAAGGCCACCGACTTGCCCCGTAAAGTAGAGCCGTGAGCCTGAAGGAAATATAAGGGGACTAGTAATTCTTTGACATTGATGTGGGAGATTTTTAAATGGGACCAAAGCCCGTGACCCTGGTGCCCTTGGTTTGACTGAAAACCCCAACCTATCGTCCCTGACGCATCCGTGTCTACCCATACCGTCGGCGGAGGAGAGGTCCATGACATTACTGAGTGCAACATTTCCCTCTTCGCCCAGACCGCTAGTAAGTTGTGGATTAATTTTGGGATGGGCCATAATTTTTCTGGCGGCAAGAGTGGAAAACATTTGTTGCCTTCCAATATTAAACGTTTGACTTTCAACCGGCCCAACTTTACAGTTAGTTGAATCCAGTTGAGAGAGCCGACCAGAGACTCCCAGATTCTCTGTGTCGTAGTCAGACTGTGAAGGAACAGAAACAATTTCCTGCGAAATCTGTTTCGATTGTCCACACTCTGACTCAGAGTGAGAGTAGCTGTGTCCCAAACCAGCCCTATCCACTGAACTACTCGTGAGGGAACATGGTTTGACTTTACCAGGTTTACCTTGAATCCTAGAGATTTGACATGATTTAATGTTATGTTGACATGATTGAGGCATAATTGTTCCGTCTCTGCCACCACTAGCCAGTCGTCTAGATACCACAAAATCCTGATCCCTTGCTCTAACAAGGGCATCAGGGCTTGCCGGACTAATTTCGTGAATAAGCGAGGTGCTAGGTTCAATCCAAATGGCATCCTCTGAAAGACATAAGTCTGATGCATTATTCGTAAGGCCAGAAACCGTTGAAATCTTTTGTTTACCGAGACGTGCCAATACGCGTCTGTTAGGTCTAAGGAACACATCCATCCTCCCGGCGGAAGTGTTAGCCTGATTTGATTCACTGTCAGCATCCTGAAGGACACGTTGCGAATGGGAGGTTTGACGTACCTCCCAACCTACCAAATAGGAAAACCTACTATTTGGTAGTAGTCTTGGAAAATCCAACGTCAAGGCTATTAACCTAATTGCAATGACGACTTGTCTATTTTGACTGCTATGTCGTCATTCCAACCGCGGTTAAAAAGAAAACGTCTAGAGTCTACTCCTTATCTTGCTCTAGGAGACGTTGTACATTAACCAAAACTACCACCGAAGGTGAAAAAAGTATAGAAGAGAAGAAAAAGGGGTTTACCTTAGTTACCGCTCAAGGCCCATCCCGTGTTCCGTCATGCGCAGATCCCTGTCGAACGTGCGCATGAGCGACCCTCTCTTGTCATCACATCTCACGTCAGCAGAAGAACGCGGATGGGCAGGGGTCCGGCGTGAGGGAGGGTATTATGTACGTTGGATTTTCCAAGACTACTACCAAATAGTAGGTTTTCCTATTTGGTAGGTTGGGAGGTACGTCAAACCTCCCAATTTGTTAGTAGTCTTGGCAAATCCAACGTCAAGGCTGCATAACAAATAGGAGGAGGACATCCAAGCCCAACATACCAAAAAAAACAATGCATAAGACAAAATTATGAATGACAAAGAAACACAAGTTAAACAAGAGAGTTTAATAAAAGAGTGAAAAACTGAGGAGTAGCTAAAAAGAGCAGTTTTAACACGTGCCCATCATTCATAGTAATGCAAAACCATAGACTTGTCTTAAACCAAAAAGCACTGTACACAAAATCCCCTTTCTTCCAAAACGAACAAAAACATGGAACACAAAATTAAAACACAATTTTCAAGGAGGCAAAAACACTTATGTACTGTATACATATAACATAATCCCAAACTTGTAATCCAGTGTTGCAAACCCGTACTCCCCCCCCCCCCCTTTCCAAAGAAAACAAAGTAAAAGAAAGAGTGACAAGGGGGGAAGACCAGGCAACCTCGCAAGAGCTCTAGGAAACACGACGCCCGAGAGCTATCACAGGCCGAGGGGGTCTAACAATGGACATGGAGAGGTAGGAGGAGATGAAGGTATGGATAGAAGACCACAAACCCGCCGAGGCGACGTCAGGCAACGAACGAGTCTGCAGGAACCGTAAGGAGGCAGCAAAGGACCGCACATCGTGCGCAGAACCCCGACAAGCAGGGTTACTGGCACGAATAACCCGACAAATGTGGCGGCCTATCTGTACCTTCGAGAGCCTCCCACCAGTCCGAGGAGACACCCACACAGCAGTCCCCGAAGTCGGAGCCACAGACTCAACATAAGAGTGCAAGGCCTGCACCGGGCACAACACATGGTGAGTATGCCCACGCTTTAAAGCCTGGATGGTGAAAGGCTTGAAAACGTGGGCCTCTCTCTCATTCTTGGCAACAAAATGAGGGGAGGGGGCTAACGTGACGACATTCAATGACGGGGAGAATCGCATGCATTCCTGGGACCGCGACATGGCAGCTAGTTCAGACACCCTATCCCCAGTGGCCAGAGCGACAAGGAAGAGTGTACGCTCCAGCAACTGAACCGGTGTAGTGTCCCGTGTATATGTGTGTGAAGCCAGAAGGTCCAGAGCACGCCCCAGATCCCACTGAGGAGGGATCTGGCGCGGAGGCGGTCGCTCCCTGAAGGCAGCCTTCATGAAGGAATCCAGCTCCTTCGGAGGAACGACCAGCCCAGTGACGGACTCAAAGACCTCCCGGATGGCAGACAAGTATAGTGTTGACTTGAAAGCGACGTGTACGGAAGAGGTGAAACAAGTAGTGTAGGACGAGGGAAGGAGAGCTAACAGTCTGGCGAGTGTCCTGTATCCACCTAGTAAAAGACCTCCAGTGGGACTCGTAAGTCCCCCAAGTCGAAGACGTCCATGAACGCTTCAGGAAGTCAGTCAGGGCCCGTCCGTGGACTGGGAGCCACCGTGCCTCACGAACATCCACGATGCGAAGGCCAACGAGGTCCGTAGGTCTCCAACCTGGCTCAAGTGGAAGTGTGAGAGAGGGAGAGGGACCGGACTCGGGCACCACCGCTTCAACTGGGAGTACCAAGCCTGGGCCGGCCACAGAGGCGCTATGAGCCAGACTCTGCCGCGGTACAGCCGCAGCCTCGCGAGGACTTTGCACATCAACAGTGCGTCTGGTGGCGGAAATATGTATATCGACTGCCACCTGCTCCAGTCTTCCATGAAAGCGTCCGGACCCCCCTCCGGAGTACGAGTCCGGAGGGACAGGTACCGAGGCAACTTGCGCGTCTCCTTCGATGCGAACAAGTCGACCTCCGGAACACCCCAGGAAGCCGCGAGGTCGTCGAATACAGTCTGTTTCATCGCCCATTCTACAAGAACGCCCTGTCCTCTCGACAGGGCGTCCGCCCATAGGTTGGCAGTCCCGGGCAGGTAGGAGGCGTGCAGGGAGATGTTGTGTCGGTTCGCGAGGAAGAACAACTTCTCGGAGATCCCCAACAGAGTCAAAGACCTGGAGGACCCCTGCTTTTGGATACAGTGGACAGCTGTCTGATTGTCCATCCGGAAGGCCACCGACTGGCCCCGAAGGGCCAGCGCGTGGTCCCGCAGGAAGAACAAGGGAACCAAGAGTTCGAGGGAATTGATGTGTAGGTGTGTGTGTCCCACCCATCTGCCGTGAAGTTGATGTCCCAGGTTGGATTGGTAACCCCACCCCACCTCGCTCGACGCATCTGTATCCACCCAGATCGTCGGCGGGGGGGCGGTCCAGGGCACAGCCGCAGAGAGCGTGCCCCGAGCAACCCAGTGTCCTAAGTGTCTGTGAATGGTACGCGGGATCGGCATGAGCCGATCCATAGGGGCCAACGGAAACACCTTGTTGCCCATGAGTATTAGGCGGCGCAGCCTGAGCCTCCCTAAGGGAATGGTCAGAGCAGCCCAATTCAGGGAACCCACTAACGAGTCCCAGATCCTCCTCGTGAGGGAGACCGAGTGCAACACGGCGAAGACCTTCCTGCGAAGTTTCACCGCGTTTGGCTGACTCTGGGTTACCGTAGCGTTGGACAGATCCCATTCGAGACCTACCCACGTCACGACACGCGACGGGGTCAGGCGGGACTTGGGAATGTTTACTTTGAACCCTAACTGTGTGATGTGTCGAACTACTGTGAAGGTGTCGCGAACGCACTGTTCTAGGGTGTCTGAAACTATCAACCAGTCGTCCAAGTAAAACAGGATCTGGAGGCCGCCCCTGAGGAGAGGATCCAGAGCCTGCTTCACCAGTTTCGAGAAGATCCGCGGCGCAATGTTGAGACCGAAGGGAAGTCTGTCGAACATGAACACACGATCGGAAGTCTGAACGGCCAAGAATCGCTGGAAACGAGGATGGATAGGAACGTGCCAATACGCATCCTTGAGGTCCAGCGACACTACCCACGACAGAGGTCGCAGGGCCAGTCGTACCTGGTGCACCGTTAGCATCCGAAATCGCGTGTTCACGATGTGCCCGTTGAGGGCCGACAGATCCACCACCGGTCGCATCGCGTCGCAGTCCTTCTTCGGTACCAGAAAAACACGGGAGAGGAAAACCGGTTGACCGGCTTTCACCTCCGTGACGATTCCCTGCTCGTGCATGGATGTAATCACGTCGGCCACCTCCGAAGAGACAGGCCGGCTTCGTTGACAAGAGCTGAGTGGGGGTCTGGACTTCCATCTCCAGATTAGACCCCTCCGTGCAATCTTCCGCCCCCACGTCCCTCGCGGCCACCGAGGGGCGCAAGGGCGAAAACAACCTGTGGGAGCCCCCGAGATGAGGTGAGCGACCCGTTCGGCGAGGCGAGAAGGAGAACAAGGAGGAGACCGACCTGGAGAACCTACACATTTTTTGACGTGGAGGGTCCCCCGGTACGGTCCTTGCGGTCATAAGAGCCACGTTGACCACCTCTACCCCCCCCACCTCGCCGAAAAGGGCGGGTCACCCCATCCCCTGTCCGTCGTGCGTCGGACCCCGTCGAAGTGCGGCCGGAAGTGGAAGGCTGGCCAGCCCCTTCTCGGCGGGGATGAAAGGGAGCAGGAGCAGAAGTGCGAGGCGGAACCGACACTCTGGCCGGCAACTTCCCTTTCCTGCGCCCTTTCTTGGCGGCAGCAGTGGCGGCAGCACCCCGAGGAGGACCGGCAGAAGGACGGGACTGCGAAGACCCTGGTTGCGACACAGCGCGTCTTTGCGTGTCGTAAGCAGGGTCCGCTGACAGAGAAGCGTAGCGTTCCCAAGCATCCTGAGCGAACAGCCCCGATGTATATAACTCAGAGTACAACAAACCCTGACGAATATCCAAAGGGGCCTTCCGGCAGAACGAGGACCTTACCGTCTGGCGTTGTCGAGTTGCCTCGCACAAAACCGCCTTCAGCTCAGGAACCAAAGACACCGCGAGCTGAAGGTGGATCCGCCGAACGTGGTCCAAACCCTCGCGAAGATCGCCAGGTGCAGTCGCCTCGATAAGCCTCAGGTGGTGAACAGATGTCTGGAGGGAACCTAAAAGACAAGATAATAAGGTCGCCACCCTCTGCCGCAAGGTAAAATCCCTGTCGACAGAGGACTTATCTGGGTGGGAAAAGAACGGGTTAGCAACAGCACAAATTTCAAGTTTGGGCGCGCTGATCCAGGACCAGAACTTGCCATCCAATCCGCCGACAGATACAAGAGGAGGCAAAAGCAGTGACGACTCCGGGGGAGGGACTGAAACAGATCTGTCGACGGAACGGTTGGCGAATTCTAAGGCCTCAGCAAACCAGGCCTCCAATGGGAGAGGATTATCAAGCACGACGGCTAAGCCAGGCTTACCATCGTCGCACAAACCCGTCCCATAGGAGGACAGTCCCGTCAAAACAGCGAGGGACTGAACATCCTGAAGGATGTCCTGGCGGCTGAAGTCTGACCAGAGCTTAGTCCGAGGAGCAGACGGGGGCTTGGGCTTCACCGAAAAGTACTGAAGGTCAGTCCTCGTCGGGTAAGCCCGCACCTCCACGTCTGCCACCTGACCATCCACCCTGAACGCCCTGAACTGCATCTTATCATTAATGTGGACCGACCAGCCCGAAGGTAGGGCCCTCTCACCTGACGGGAAGTCGGTAGCACGCTCCGGGTGGGAGGCCTGCACCCCCTTCCAAACAGCCAAGGAGCCATAGAGGAGAGGCATAGTCCTCGACGGGACCTTGGCCTTCTGGATGGGGGGCAAGCGCGGACCCTGCCCTAGCAGACGGAGAACCCCCGCATGGGAGACAGCAGGGGCAACCACCTGAGCCAGGGCAGGAGCAGTACTAGCCGACGACCGGGCAGGCGGAGAAGCAGGGCGAGAAGGAATGTGGTCCACCACAGAGGGGAGGGGGACCAAAGCAGGGGTAGGTTGGGCGAGGCGCTGAGGTTGTGTCACCGCCAAGAAGTGCGACAAGAGGGATTCCTGCATCGCCTCCAATCGCGCGTCGAAGTGTGACACAACCCACCCCAAACATCACCATCCCCCTCTTCCAGCGACACGTCAGCCCCCGAGAAAGGGGACCCCGAAACCTCGCTATACTCTACCGAGTCAAGCGGCGGGGTACCCCCTCGGGGAGCCGGTAAGCGAAGATCAGGTATAGAAGAAGGAAGAGGAGCAGGAACGTGAACTGTGAACGACCGCAGCAGTGCAAGTACAGTACTGGTACTGAGCTGGATACACAGGCATAGTTTGCCTTTTTCCAGAGGATCTACTGTAAGAAAACTGTAAGGATGACGGGAGTGGGAAGGCCGGCTGGGTGAAAGGAGGTCAGAAGGAGCCGCGGGGGGAAACAGAGCAAGGATCCCCGGGGCTGAGAGAACAGGGCGGCCCGACACCGAGGAGGAGGAGGGAGGGACCTCCACCTTGGGACGAGACCGTGAAGGAAGAAGAGGCACAGAAGCAGTAGAAGTAGGAGGAGAAGCAACTACAACCTGGCGGACCCCCCTGGACAGAGTAGGAGGAGGGAGCAGAGGGCCAGCTACAGTATGGACATCCGCGCGCGTAGAGGACACATGAAGAGGACGTCTTTTGTGCAGGGGAAGCGGGCGGAAGGTAGTAGAGCCCCTATCCGGAGAGGCCAGGGGAGGGCGTACAGGGGCAGAGACGGTAACCCCGGCCTCAGGGCGAGAACCATGACGAGGGCGACGGGCGGAGTCAAGGCTATCAGGAGGACGAGGAGGGGCAGTAGAGGACGGGCGATGAGGAGAGCGAGAGCGTGGACGGAGCTGGGGATCCACCCGACGATGTGACGACCGACCACGGGACTCAGGGAGAAGGGCCCGAGCAGGGAGAGGGCCAGGTAAACGGCCCCCAGACGGGTCAGGGATGCCCAGGGCGATGCGGATCCGGTCGTCAACAAAAGCCGGGGAGCGGTGGCCCACAGATCTAATGTGGTGGGAGACCACCGCCCACACAGACTGAAGGGATGCAGAGGCCACCGCCGCATCAG
Source organism: Lithodes maja (assembly GCA_037953745.1). Taxonomy (NCBI): domain Eukaryota; kingdom Metazoa; phylum Arthropoda; class Malacostraca; order Decapoda; family Lithodidae; genus Lithodes; species Lithodes maja. The sequence continues at coordinate 149,731 of JBAKBP010002272.1, forward strand.
AGGAACCAGGGTGATGGTCCACTACATCCACCAGGTCCATACACGGGCCACACAGAGCAGGGAGGTAGGCCGTAGAGGACACACATTGGGAGTGGCGTAGGCAGGACCTGTGGCATTCCAAGCACGGGGAGCCACAGCCCTGGCGAAAGCAAGGCATCTCACCTGCAACGGAAGAACACACAGCATAAGCAGCACGGTGACGGAGTAAGTGAAGATAATGTCCAATAAAAACCAGGGAATGAGCATGGGTAAACAGGAACACACATGCAAACTGGAAGGCGTACTCACTCTAAACCGGGAGCACCGAGGGAGGTGAGGAGGGCGGGCGATGCGCAAGAGCACAAGCAGAACCTGCAAAGATGGAGAAAGTGTTAAACACCACTCAACACCTCACATGCAGGGTCCCAACACCAGAAAGTGTATACACCAATATAGTAACAGGCAACAATATGACATAAAAAAGGTCAACAGTGAAAGCCAACTATAACCGCAAATTTGCGGGCCAATGGAGGTAGAACCGTACCGACACAACCCTCCCGCATCGCCGCGAGACCCCCCAGCAATCTCCGCAAATTTGCGGGGAGCCGAAACGTCCCAGAGGACCGAATCGAGCACTCCGCAAATTTGCGGGACCGGCCGAGATGGTCCGGCGCCGAAAAAGCGAGAGGAGCGTCTAGGAAAACCAAAAAAGGCCCGCAAAAAAAACGTCAACTCCTTATGAACTCCAAGCGACGATGACCATCAAGCTGAGCAGTGTCTTCCTTGATAATATCCTGACTCAACCGGTCAAGGGAGAGGCAAGGAAGACACACCAGGGGAGAGGAGGCACATCCCCCAGGAACCACCCAACCCACAGAGATAGAGCAAAGCCCATGAGGAGAAGTGGCAGGTTGGGTGGATTGGCACAAACAGGGGCCCCCGTGGGGTACCCCAGGATTGGGCAAAAGGCTATGAAAGGATGGAGGTGAAAACAGGAAGGGAACACAAAAACCAGTAAATGAAACTGGCGAGAAAAAGGGTGGCCTAGCCGTGAGTAGAGAATGTGTCAGGGGCGAAAAACCCTGTGGTGTGAGGGAGAGGCCCCCGTGGGGTACCCCTGGATATCACGAACCACCAAGCGCCCAGGCCCTTGAGACACAGTGAAGGCTCGAAAGGGGGGACTCGGGAATAACGCTATTAATGCGGCCGACACAAACCCTACAAACAGCACCGCCACCACGAAATCTCAGATTGTGAACCAACTGTACACTTAGGCTATGAAAAAATGAGAACACATAGGGGCATAGCAAGTCCTGAATGAGAAACAAGCTAGGCTAAAATGAGCTAAAAGCTAAACTATGCCCAGACTAACAGGAAAAAAGAATATGAAAAGAGAAAGAATGAAAAAACATAGACGGGGAACGCCAGGCGCCCCCGTACCTTCGGTAGCTATTTCCACACGCGTCTCCATTAAACACACTGAGGAGCCCATGTACGTGTGTCCTAGATCACGTAACATCTGTCTAACAAAAAGAAGGCCAGAAAAGCCGAAACGAACCTAAAACAGGGTGAATTGAAGGAGCACAACAAAAGCGGACTCAACAATGGCGACGCGTGAAAAAATGATGACAAGAGAGGGTCGCTCATGCGCACGTTCGACAGGGATCTGCGCATGACGGAACACGGGATGGGCCTTGAGCGGTAACTAAGGTAAACCCCTTTTTCTTCTCTTCTATACATTTTTCACCTTCGGTGGTAGTTTTGGTTAATGTACAACGTCTCCTAGAGCAAGATAAGGAGTAGACTCTAGACGTTTTCTTTTTAACCGCGGTTGGAATGACGACATAGCAGTCAAAATAGACAAGTCGTCATTGCAATTAGGTTAATAATAATAATAATAATAATAATAATAATAATAGTTCTTAAAGCTAGCGCATGCTAAGCTAGCTAAGGATAGCTCAATAAGGCCGATTAGGCGTATTTCCATTGGGGTCCTGTACTACTACCCCATCCCTTTGCTCATGAAGGATGGTAACGACTCAGTGCTTGTGAAAAATCTTTAATGCGCCGAGCGTGGGCGCGAACCCGGGCCTTCTGGGTGGAAGTCCGAGACGCTAGTCACTACACCAAGCGAGCCGCTTGGTGTAGCCTTGACGTTGGATTTGCCAAGACTACTAACAAATTATGGAGGTTCAGATAAGACAGGTCTACGACCGGTCTCATCTGAACACTGTCCCTTTTGGGCACTAGGAATAGTTTGGATGTAAAGACCGGGTAATTTTGAGGAACCGGGATGATGACATTCTTGGCGATCATTTCTCGGATCAGTGACTCCACCTCTAATGAAACTAAATTTGCCTTTGTCGGCTGACGTAAACGAGGTCGCCGGAGCCACTGCCAGGTGATGCCTTTGCGTGCCACCATCCTCTCCCAAGTATTTAATGGCCATGCGTGGTGACATGTCCGGAACGACCCAGTTAGCAGACAAGGGTTCGCCGGCTGTACTACCCTCTGATCCACCCGCCGTGAGACCGGCCCTGGGAGTGAGAGAGACTTTAGTTTTTTGATGGCGGTGGTGGTGGTGGTGGCGGATGCTTAGCCGACTGGCCGGCGTTGGCAGAAGACGGGCCCTGGCCCGGTCTGCTATACCTTCGTCCTTTATGACCTGCAAACTTTCCTTGTTGATACCTGTACTGACCTTGGGGGGAAGAGGACTTAGGTAGAGGAAAGGGCTTTGACCCACCGGGCTGAGCTTTTGCGACTGGCTTGGGTTTGGGAAAGTTAAAAGCAGGTTTCTTAGAAGGGGCGGGACTGTGCTTAACCCTCCAGCCCCGGGGGCTATAGCTTGCGACTGTGCTGCGGTACCGGGTGTTTTGACGATCTTTGGCCTATGTTAACTACTCTGTAAGTCAATGAATATGGCATGTAATGTTGTGAATAAAAAAGAATAATGTTCCACAAACCTTCCTCTGTCGAATGGCGTTGAGTAGAGGTCTCTAGCCCCTCTGGTTGCATAATGGTGAGCGCGGGAAGACGAGTGCTTTTCGGCGGCAAATTCTTCCCGCGTTCGGACGCGTCGCCCCGGCCATGGCTACGACGCACCTAGCCGCTCGTCGCGCCAAAGTATTTATCTCCCTTAGACGATTTTAGTGTTTGATATTGAGAATGTGATGTTTATTTGATATTTTCTAGTTATTTTGAGGCCAATTATATAAAATATGTTTATTAGGGTATCACTGTCACTGATATTGCTAATTTTCACTCGATACCGTACATTTTATTAGTAATTGAGGTAGGTTATTGTTGTATTAGGCACTGATTATTCGTTATCACAGGTGTTTATTATACTTTGGCCATCAAATATTAGGTCTTGGGTCACTTTCACTTTGACAAATATGCTTTAGAGAGTGTCACTGTCACTGATAATGCTCATTTTCACTCGATACCGTACATTTTATTAGTAATTGAGGTAGGTTATTGTTGTATTAGGCACTGATTATTCGTTATCACAGGTGTTTATTATACTTTGGCCATCAAATATTAGATCTTGTGTCACTTTCACTTTGACAAATATGCTTTAGAGAGTGTCACTGTCACTGATAATGCTCATTTTCACTCGATACCGTACATTTTATTAGTAATTGAGGTAGGTTACTGTTGTATTAGGCACTGATTATTCGTTATCACAGGTGTTTATTATACTTTGGCCATCAAATATTAGGTCTTGTGTCACTTTCACTTAGTTATATGATTTGTAAATGTTTTATATACAATTTATTGTGTCTTTTTTCACTGATTTATATATTTCTATAGGTTCTAATCATATGAATGTCACTTGGTATATACATATGTGTCACTTTCACATATTATTATGGTGTAATTGTATTTGTATAAATGTTTTCATAATACATGACTTTTGTATAACAATAAATTGGTTTACTTCCACTTTTTGCCTATATATATACTGTACATATTGTCATTATCTTTGGCACTTTCACTATGATTATTAGAACTCCAGCTTGGAGTGGTAATCAAAGAAGCACTCTAAAGCACAGATGCCACCTTGCACTCCACACACTCCATGGTTAACTTTTTACCTGGCCTCGGCCTCACCCTGCTGTTGTAGCAGACATGGCACCGCTTCTGCTGTGTTCTTCCTGATTCATTCTGAGGCAGGGAACCAAGCCTGTGCCTAATCAAGTATTGAGCACACTGCAAGCGGTCAATAACGGCGGGCCCAGGATGTGCCACTGCCCTCTGTGGCGTAGCATACTTCTCCAGGAGCTCCGTCAACACCTGCTTTTGGAACCTCCGCAGGCTATTGAACTTCATGGGTGTGTTCACATTCCGAAGCTTGTATATATTGTAGGCATTCAGAACTGACATGTCCACCATATGCAGAAAGAAATTTTTGTACCATCTGCACGAGGTATGCAGGCAGTCAATGAAGCCTATCTGCATGTCGGACTTGTCCACCAGCCTCATGTTGATGTTGTAGTCCAGGACAGCATCGGGCTTGGTCACCCTGGCCTGGGTGCGGCGATCCACCTTGCCAGTCTCCACCATTTCCCCCTTGTGGATGGTGGTCAGGAGGTTGACCTTCCGCTGGTCGTGCCAGTGGATAGCCAGAATGGGCCCCGACTTCTTCTTGAACACATCACCTTTTTTGGTCTTTGGAGGGAAAGGTGGCATGCCCTTCCTTTTCCCTCGTACTGTGCCTACAGTCCCCGTCTTGCGCTCATGCAGGTACTGTGAGAGAGTGGGGGACGTGTAATAATTGTCTGTGTAGAGGACGTGATTCTTGTGAAAGTAGCGGTCCATCATGGCTTGCACCACTGCTCCGCCAAAGCCAATGAGGGGGTCCACAAGCAAGTCCCCTTCCTTCTCGCTGTAGACCAGGAAGTCCAGGACATAGCCAGTTTGGCAGTCGCACAGCACAAAGAATTTTATGCCAAAGCGATGTCTTTTTGAGGGGATGTACTGCCGGAAGCTGAGTTTTCCACGGAACAGCACAAGAGACTCGTCAATGACGACCTTGCGGAAGGGCTTGAAGTAGGAGGTGAAGCGTTCTCGCATCATCTCGTACAACGTCCTAATCTTCCACAGCTTGTCACCGAGGTGGACGTCGGTGTTGGTGACAAGATGGAGCGCTGCGAGGATATCAAGGTACCGGTCGCGAGACATATATTTCCCGAAGGCAGGGGTGGATATCAGATCATTGGTGATCCAATAGTCAGGCAACCTATGCTTCTTGACATGAGGCATTAGCATGGTGAGTGCCAGGAACACCATGAACTCTTTATGAGTCACTGGGGTCCACTGCCTCATGTGGCCCTTGGTCACCTTGCCCAAAAAGTGGACCTGGAATTGGTGCTGCTTATTTGTCTCTTTGACAACATAGCCTACCACCTCCTCATCAAAGAAGGCCTCAAATAGTTCGTGTGGTGGAGCATTGGGGCCTGCAGGAAAATTGGGGGTAATGCCTGAACCCTCCAGTACCTCATCAAAAGCTGGCACATCAGGGTTGTATCCATCCCCATCAACTACGTCTTGCCACTGAAAAACGTAGAATGGGTCTTGTCTACGCTGACGAGGAGCTCCAGCTGGTGGCCCAGCACGCCCACGGCCAACTCGGGAGGCGCGCGCCCTAGGGCGGCGAGGGCGTCGGCCAGGGCGGCGGCCAGCACGACGGGCAGCACGACGCCGGGCCAAGCGGATGGGTCGAGGGTCGTCGATGTCCATATAGTCATCGTCAGAGTGGTCATCTTGCCCTGACGGTGGACCTATGTAATCATGGCCAGAGTCTTCAGAGAGGTGCCCTTCATCATCAGTGGCCCCCACATAATCTGGCGGGGAACCAGTGATGCATGGGCGGTGTGCGGGTGGGCGAGGTGGGGAAGGAGTGGCAGGTGAGGCTGTGTCCCCCCGAGGTCCTGGGCTCCTTGGCCTGCGACGAGTGACAGAAAGCAATGTTTCACTGTCACTAGGCCCAGGTATTGGTGATGCGAGCTCAAAGACTTCTTCAGGAAGACATGTTGAAGGCGGGAGAGGTGGGGAGGACCGTGGGGAAAGTTGCGGGGACGTATGGCTGGGGCCGGCAGGGGTGGACGCCGCGGGAGCCTCGAACAAAACTCTCTTACTTTTCTTAATTTTTTTGGTATATTTCCTACCTTTCCCCTTTTCGGAAGCAGTATGTCTCCTGTCGGGGGACCTAGGAGGCAAATAGGCCGAAAGTGGGGGGTCCTCAACCCTTGGCAATGGTGGGGGTGGTGGGGAAGAATGCGGGGCATCCGGGTCATCTTGGGTGGCGTGGGTAGATAAGGGAGACAATGGCGGACGAGAAGGGTCACCACGCTGACCCTCACTCACAGCCTCATCCTCACCAAGTATTTTTGCTTGTTCCCTAGCTGCCGCGGCCGCCTTCTCAAGTATTTTCTGCTTATACAAGTGTAGCTTGAAAGGCGATTTACCTGGGGAAGGGCTTGGAGTCGTGTCACTTATGCGAAATTTGGTGAGTGACCTTGAACTCTCCCACTCACTCACTCTCTCAAGTTCACTGTCTATAGGTAAACCAGCTTCCTCAACAACTGGTACATCACCTTCATCACTCTCATCACTGTCATGTTCTCTCGCAAATCCCAGGAATTGCTCTTCTTTCTCACTCTCATGGCCATAATCACTTGACTTATAGTTACTGGAGTCGTCACTGACTATATCATCAACATTATACTTGGCATCAGCACGCTCATATAGTCTCAATGTCGTCTCAATACCTCCGGGAGATAACACATTTAGGCGATGGCGTCGGGGTAAGGCGCGACGAACTAGCAAGGGCGTCGTAGGAAGCACGGTATCGGACACAGCGCAATCACTATTTGGCGTACTGTCCATGATGGCGTCGGGGTAGATACTGTTGCTGTGGCGTCGTTTACGCCGGGTGGCGCCACCTACCGTCCCATGATACCAAAAATGTACGCGCGGCATTCGAAAGCACGCACGCAAGCAATGGGCGTTCAAGAGCCCTTCCGGGTTGCGCGGGCCGAGGTTGTTATGGGCGTTCAAGAGCCCTTCCGGGTTGGAGGGGTTAAAGGTCTGAGCCATATTAAATACAGTTCTCCACACATCAGGGGACATTAAAGAGGGAGTTAGCACCGGCGACATGACGACCTGGTTCGCAATTCTATCAGGAAGTTTCTTTACCAGGGACATCCTAAGATCCTGCCTCGCCCGCACCGCCTCGAGCAAGGCTGTACGGATATCCCCCAACGACTGAATAGAAGTCTGAAGGAGTAAACGTCGAGATAGTTCAATTGATCTTCTGACATCCGCGTCCGCGATTGCCTGAGTAGATCTTAGCATAGACTTTGCCACCTGGTGCATAACAATGTATTGGGAAAAAAGTCTATACGCCTTCCCCCGTAGCCTAAACTCCCGGTCTAGGTGAGCTGGGGAAGGTGTAGTGAAAGGATCTTTAAGTTCGCATAGATTGATTTTGGGGGCAGCTAAAAATGCAAACAAAGCAGAAGGAACTCCGCCGGCAGAGAAGACTGGCAGAGAGAACCAAGAATGGCTGTCCTGAGGAATTTGGTGCGAAGATTTTGAGGTGAAGGTAGTCGCAAAGTTCTGAGCCTCTACCTCCCATTCCACCCAAGGTCCTGGACCCAACTGCCCCACCTTCAGAACTGGATTAGCGGCTGTGTCTGTGACCGTTTGTAAATCTAATTCTGGAGTGAGAGCTGACAGTGCTTTTATATCATTAAAACCGTCATGCTTGGTCCAGTCAGAAAACAGTTTTGAAGCTGAGGCAGGAGGTAGTGCAGGTGTAGCTGTATACACAAAACAGTCATGGTGATAATAGCTAGGAATGGCCTTAATATTAACATCAAGTACATTACCCCCAATATCTAAAGCTCGTAACTTTCTAGATTTATTTCCTTGGATTACCCACTCTCGTGGCACTGGAAGTTCCCCTGACAAAGTGGGCTGTGCTACCTCTGGCTTAGTTGGGACCATTTGTACCCATGAATCATCTGGACCGTATAAAAGGGGCATAGCTACCTTTCTTATCGGTGCTTTATCTAAAGGGGAAGGATTTACATCCGCTACTACCCTTACACTAGAAGTAGTCAGTGCCGCCGAAGCAGGCCTAGTGACCGTAGTGGGTGATACAGAGGGAAGGTGAGGAATCTGAGTTAAAGCAATAGAAGTAGTCAGAGGCCAAACACTTGAAATTGTCATGGAAGCTCCCAGGTCCACTGTAGGAGTCTCCGGCTGCTGGCCAAAATGTTTTGTTAGAGCAGTAGCTAATAACCCATCTATTTCCTCCGCCGTGACAAATTTAGCAGATGAAGAACTAAGAGGGGAGTCATTCCTATCCTGTGAGTCGTCTAAAACTGAGCCCGACTCTTGTACCTCCATGTCAGAGATTATAGACACCTCATCCTTGTCATCTGGCCCGTCATGAGAGGATTCCGCCGAAGCCGGGACCCCCTCGTGTTGCCATGTTAAGTCTGGAATGGATGATGGGATCGTAGCGTCCCGGTGGACGTCCGCCATTACCCGTGTCTCCTGAACTAGACGTGGGCCTTCATTCCATGGTTGGGAATACCTCCACACACCCAGGCCTTGGCCTGAACTCCCTTGAGAGTCAGTCACCCCATCAACCACTGAGCCCCCACTAGACCCTTCTAGAGGGCGATCACTGCCCACAGAACTCTCTAATTCTAAGTTTATAATATCCATTGGTAACCTGTCCGCCGATAACACCCCCACCACAGTCTCTGACTCCACTCCCGCCTCATCAGATTGGACATTAGATATGTTGGGAGTAGAGGCAGAAAGTGAGGCACGAGGCTCCGGCGAACGCTGGGAGGCCTTTCGTTCATGAGAATCTTTCCTGGAAGATTTGTGGCTTCGGTGTGACTTAGACCTATCACTAGAACTGCTCTTGGACTTCTCAGACTTAGCTCTTGGACTTCTCCTCTTTGCTCTTCTTCCTCGCCGGTGAAAAAGAGAGACTAAGCGGCTGTTGTCTGAGGGGCGACCTGGACCTGGACCGCTCCCGCGACGTGGAGTCTGTCACCGGGGGCGTAGGTTCACGAGGTCTCTTAGATGTGCCGGGGGCTGGAGTAAGTGCTGTACCCTGCCCAGTCTCTGCCGACTTTCGTACAATTACTCTAGATTTAGAAGGGGTACGTTTAATAGGGGGGGTGCTCAATCAGTAATTTATCCCAAAGAGTTACATTATCACATTGAAGGGCTTTATGAGCCACTGTGGTAGCATAAGTGGACAACAGCTGCCTGACCTCCCGCAAAGCGACCGCCGCGGGTCTATCATTGTCTCGCAATACTTTATTACTCAATTGGGTACAGAAGGTACAGTTCTGCGTCACCCACAAACCCCTTGAGCGATCTAAACATTTAACACATCTAATGCAAAGAGTGTGTGCAAAGATAGGGATACCTGAACAGGAGGGTGAAACACACAAAGCAAAATCAGGGTCTAGGGTAGCCATGACAGAGACTGGTGGAAAACTAACCCACCCCCGGGTTTACGCCAGGTTCTCTGTAGACTCGCCGGAACTCCGCCCTGGAAAAAAGAAAATTTCCAGAAATTAATGCTCATAAGGCTACACCAACATGTTCGAACACAAGTGTTAAATAACCCGCCGGGTAACGAGACGCAATACACAACCATTACAGCTCGCTACGCGGGAGGTTCATAAGTAAAGATTTCAGAATATCTTAACCTGTCCAAAAGATTTATGAATATCCTTTGACATGATATAAAGACCAGCATGGCTTTTATAAATGACGCAGTCTTCCCAGTGGTGTTTGTTAAGCTTTACTGGAAAACCCATAAAAAGACGCCGGCCCCCGTATTATCTCGCAGATCAAAAAATGGGAAGCCTGTCTTAAATGCTAGATCTGACTTCTCCCGAAGCGTCCTAGATCGCCGTATGTCGAAGGCGGCGATACTTTAACGTATCCCTCAATTGTCTGGTCAACTATACTGAATTGCAAATCCGTTAATCCAACCCTCCCAAGGTGCAACCGCCGGGTGTGAATGAGTTATAACGTTAACCCCAATTGTTCCTATCCCCACTTCTTTGCAAAAGATCGCCGGGGAGGAAAAACCAAACAACAAACAGCCTAGTTTTACTGGCTTTGCAAAACCGGGAAAAACTAAACTCAACAAGTGTCCGCATGAACACTTAGTTAAATGGGTAAAGGCATCCCGCCGGGAAACACAGTAAGCCTGAAACAGGCTCCACTACAGAGATGCAGTCCTGGAGAGCCTCAAGCCACCACTCGCCGGGGAAAATAAGCCTTTTTTAACCACGCGTGATTAAAACTCGGCAACCAGCCGGGTTTTCATGGTGTAACCGAGAAAACCCGCCGGAAAAGGCAACCAACCCCGCCCAGATTCAATCTGAACGCACCAAATAGACCGTGGAGTTAGCCAAAGCACAACTAACCCAGGACACACAAATAGTCCGTGGAATTAGCCAATACACAACTAATCCAGGACACACAAATAGTCCGTGGAATTAGCCAATACACACCTAAACCAGGACACACATGACACAGTAGTACATATTTATAAAATAAATCAATAACACTTGTACATGTGGCAAAGCTACGAGAGGCTGGCTAGGCCTAAGCAGACGGAATAATATGTAAACATGTCGTAATATAAACAAAAAGCACTGAATCATATCACAACAGGAACCACCGTCAACACACCAATGTAGCACAAAATTCCCGGTAAAGGGAAGAACTGACTCGGGACCCAGAAAAAAACTTCACTTAGTGAAGAAAAATACGCTGGTAACGTCAGAGAAAAGAAAAAGCTACTTCATCAGAAAGATAAGAAGCCTAATAACGCGAAGAGAAAGCCGCCTACATCACAAAGCTAGCTAACCGCGTAAACGTTTCACGCGTCCACCACGGGACCACGAGGGAACACCCGAAATAGATGCCCCAAACACACGACCCAAAATACACTGCACTGCGGGCAACCCGCCCAGGACACTCCTGCTACGCATATCCTAACCTTACTCGATACATCCCGGAGTAAACAAATGAGAAAAAACTCACTAGGGACGCAGCAAATGCGGAACCAGCGGAGCGTGGGGAGGCACGTCCAGGTAGGTTGAGCGCAGAGCAGAGAAGGAGAAATGACGCCTGAGTCAGCGTCTGGTCAAAGATCCACACAAGTACAGTAGGGTCTCACACAAAACGAGAAATTGGTCGATAAACGAGGGCGTTCTATGCGATTTCGTTCTATGTGAACACGGCATTTTGGTGGCCCAATATCGTCAATGTTCACTGTAAGCGTAAATTTCCGTCAGGAGCGTACAATATTTTGTACGTTTTGTACGATATTTCGGCGCTCTATATGAAAACTCCTCGGATTTGCCCCACTTTGGCGGCGGACTTGTTTTATGTGATCACATTCGTTCTTATCGAAAATTAAATATTAATATTTTAGGTCGCTCGTTTTAATCGAGACTCGTTTTATCTGAACACGTTTTATGCGGGACCCTACTGTACATCCACGATTATATGGAAAGCTTATGAATAGTTATTCTTATTTTCTTTTTGTTTTTTATTTGTTACAAAGTTTATTCGTAGTGAGAACCCAATTTCATAATAACTGAACCATGAGTGAGGTTGCGTGCACTCATGATGAAGGCTCCTCAAATTTTTTATGCTCTGTGCGGTAGATTCAAACTACGGCGGATGAGTGTTTGAAGAGGGTGCCTTATGTAATAGGCATAATCGTCAATGATGGAGGGGCCACTAATAAATACCATAGTTTGTGCCATATGTGGGTTCTGTGCGATAGCTGGTACCCATGAACAGTCTGGCCCGTACAAGAGAGGCATAGGGCCTCTCCTCTGTGGGAGTTTATCGAGAGGAGGAGGAGTAATGTCCGTGATCACCCGAACATTTGTGGTTGTCAAGGAGGCGGGCACTGTCGTGCCACTTGCCGTGATATTCGCCGGATTGACGGTAAGGGAAGGAAATGACTTATTGGGAGGCTTAACTCCGGTCGGTTCTGATCGTTTATCGGCCAAACTAAGCCTGGACCGACGAGGGAATTGTTTGTACATTATCACGTTCCCTAGTCGTGTCCTGAGTCTGAACTAAAGGTTGCACCTGAGAGGGCTCTGACTGTCTCCAGACACCCCTACCCTTATCAGCGGGTGGTTGGGAGTCCGGTATCACCTCGTTAGAATTGTCCCCACTTTGGCATGTACAATTCGAAAAGCCCCGGTACTGTTCTGCTAGTACCCTCTGTGACACTACCGGGGGTCCCCTACGTGTTACAGCAAAGTTAAATTTAGGTATAGCAAAGGTAAAATCCTGTGGTTCACTTAAAGGTGGGGGCTCATGGGTTGAGATAAACACGGAATGATAATCGCCAAGCTGTACATAATTATCTTGCAAAATGCAATGGCACTGAAATAATTATTAACAATGGTATAAAGGAAGAGGTAAGAATAACTGTGGAAGAAAAGAAGAAAGCATATAGAGAGTGGTTGGGTAGTAGAGGGAATGAAGATTCCGAGAGACAGAAACGAGCGAGGTACGTGGAGAGTAAGAGGGTGGTGAAGAGAGTAGTGAAGGAAAGTAAGAGAAGAGTAGATGAGGAATTTGGAAGGAATCTGAGTGTAAAATGGAGGGAGAGTAAGAAACTGTTCTGGAAAGAAGTCAAGAAAGTTAGGGAAGGTAGCAAGGGAAACAGTAAGGGTGTGAAAGATAAGAATGGGAGAATGCTAGCCGAGAAGCAAGAGAGAGTCGAAAGATGGAGGGAGTACTTCAGTGAGTTGCTAAATGAAAGGAATGAAGAGCCAGCAAACATAGCTGGATATGGTATGGGAGGGAGAAGAAGAGAAGTAGTGGAGGAGGAGGTGGGGATCAGGAGGTCAGAAGTGTGGGAAGCCATGAAAAGAGTGAAGTTGGGGAAAGCACCAGGAACAGATGGAGTGTGTGGGGAAATGTTGAGGTATGGTGGTGAGATAGTGATAGAATGGGTATGGAAAATGTGCAAACTAGCATGGGAGAAGGGGAGTGCACCCGATGACTGGAAGACTGGCATAATAGTCCCCCTATATAAGGGCAAAGGGGAAAGAGGAGTGTGTGGTAACCACCGAGGAATATGTCTTCTAAGCGTAGTAGGGAAGGTATACAGTAGGGTAGTGATTGAGAGAGTGAGAGTGAGAACGGAGAAATGGATAGGCGACGAGCAGGGAGGTTTTAGGAAGGGAAGAGGATGTGTAGATCAGATTTTTACCCTGAATTGTGTTGTGGAGAAGTATCTGGAGAAGAAGCAAAAGGTGTATGTTGCCTTTATGGACTTGGAGAAGGCCTATGACAGAGTGGATAGAGAAGGTTTGTGGAAAGTACTTAGAATATACGGAGTAGAGGGCAAGTTGCTGAAAGCAGTGAAGAGCATGTATGAGGGTGCAAAGGCGGCAGTACGTGTGGAGAGTGAGCAGAGCGAGTTCTTTGACCTGAATGTTGGTTTGAAACAGGGGTGTGTGATGTCCCCGTGGTTGTTTACTGTATTATAGGTTTGACTCCTGTAAGGAGATAAAGAAAACCTAATATTTAGTAGTGGCCCCGTAATCATTGACGAACATGCCTATTACATAAGGCATCCTCTTCAAACACTAATCCGCCGTAGTTTGAATCTACCGCGCAGAGCATTTAAAAACTGAGGAGCCTTCATCATGAGCGCACGCGACCTCACTCATGGCTTCAGTCATTATGAATTGGGTTCTCACTACGAAAAAACTTCGTAAAAAATAAAAACAAAAAGAAAATAAGAATAACTATCTAATAAGCTTTCCATCATATCGTGGATGTACTTGTGTGGATCTCTGACCAGACGCTGATTCAGGCGTCATTCCTCCTTCACTGACATATCAAGTAAACCAAGATCCTTAATACATCAACGAATGGGAAGGGGACGGTCGGGAGGGCCCCAGTCGTCAATGATTACGGGGCCACTACTAAATATTAGGTTTTCTTTATCTCCTTACAGGAGTCAAACCTATAATTTATTAGTGGCCCCTCCATCATTGACGAACATGCCTGATTTCTAAGACTGGAGGGGGACATTCGTAATCATATCATAACTCTAGAAAAGTAGATAATAAAAACAACCACATAGTATTCTTATTCTTGAAAAATATATATTTAATCATTGGCGTCGCCGAAAAAATACAAGAAAAAGGGGGTTCAGGCAGGTGCGTGCTTCAAAGAAGCCTGCCTGACAAAATGGGTAACCCTAAAGATTCTGAACACAGATCTGTAGTTACAAAGGCACCCCACTCAACGAGTGGTGACAAAAATAACAAGTTATAAGCTTATATGTGCACATCATAAACCCCAACATAATCGTGGAGATAAATTGCAAAGGATCTCCACTGATTCTAAAATTAAATTGCTTTCGCAGTTAACACTACTATAACAACCCTGTTGTTTTGTACTAACATTGTACTAGCACAATTTCTCTCTGAGAAAATTTTATATTACATTAACCTTACATTTGTATCACAGCTCTCATACTCCGGCGGGGTCTAGGGTGTCCTATGTCAACTGACTGCACCCCCCCCCCCCTTTGTGAAAATAAACAAAAGTGACTGTAGGGCCACCTAGACCCTCTGCCTTAAAGCTATACATGGTAAGGAAGGTTTGTCTAGAGCAACTGACAAGTATCTAGACAAAAACGTATGATTAGACACCCACAATTGAGTGGACGCGATTTCTTCCACTGAAAAGTTTTTCAGGAAACGTAAAGAGGCTGCCCATTTGCGTAAATCGTGGGCCCTACCCACCACGCCGGGATTACTCTCTTTAATGACTTCGACCAGAAGAGAGGCTAATCGCCGTTTAAGTAAGCGTTTACCCGTACTTGCTACCCATAAAGCACCTTGGGGGTTTAGAGGAGCTACTCTCAAATATTTGGTTAGGGCTTGCACTGGACATAGATTATGATGCACCTTTCCCCTTTTTAATGCCGGCACCGTGAACTCTGAAAACACGTGTGCACTGTGCTCATTCTTGGCTACAAAACCTGGGGAAGGCGCAATGTAAATACATTTGTTAAGTCTACCAAACCTAAGGCAATTGGGTGTGTTGCTCATCGCCGCCAGCTCAGACACTCTGTTCCCGGTGGCCAAAGCCATAAGGAAAACCGCCTTTTTTAAGAGTAAAGCAAAGTCTGCAGTATTTTGGTACAGACGAGAGTGAAGTAAAGACAAAGCTTTGTCGAGAGACCAAGTAGGCATGAGCTGACGGGGAGGTGGGCGAAGTTTAAAACAAGCTCTCATAAAACCTGTTTCTTCCGCCACCGGTATGGAAAGACCTGTTAGGTCTAAAAAGGGCACTCTAATTGCAGTTAAGTGATTTTTTAATGTTACCACCGATAAATGTTTCTGTTCAAACAGATAATTCAAGTAATTGAAAATTAAAGCCACTGACGGCACATTCTGTTCCGTTCTGACAATCCAGGAAGTAAAGGCTTGCCAATGTGAGTGATACTGACGTTTCGTAGACTGAGTATATTGATTGATTAATTTATTAGTCACATCTCTACCGTATGGTGCCAGCCACTTGGCCTTCTGAATGTCCATAATGCAAAAGTCAGCGAGGTCGCTAGGTTGCCAATCGTGTCTAAGTGGAAATACCCGACCGGGAGCGATACCGGGTCCGGGCACCACGTTTTCAATTGCTGGTACCACAACTGCGCCGGCCACAGGGGCGCGATTAGCGAGACTAAGCCTCGATAATCTCGTAGTTTGTTCACTACGTGGCACATTAGTGACGCATCTGGCGGTGGAAACAGATAGATGGAGCTCCATCTGTTCCAGTCTGTCACTAGGGCGTCTGGCCCCCCTGCCGGCGTTATCGACCGGCGGGTGAGGTATAGAGGGAGTTTGTGAGTCTCCTCGGACGCAAAAAGATCCACTTGTGGATGGGAGAGCTCTGCAATCATTAGGTTGAAAATGGGTTGCTTGAGCTCCCATTCTACTGTTGTGCTCTGTCTCCGGGACAGAGCGTCTGCCCAGACGTTCGCTACGCCTGGGAGATAAGATGCGTGAAGGTAAATTTCTAGTCTGTTGGCTAGAGTAAAAATCTCTTCCGACACGTTTAGCAACCCCCTTGACCTCGTTGATCCTTGCTTCTGAATACAGTGAACCGCATTCAGATTGTCCATTCTGAAGGCCACCGACTTGCCCCGTAATGCCGGGCCGTGAGCCTGAAGGAAATACAAGGGGACTAGTAATTCTTTGACATTGATGTGAGAGATTTCTAAGTGGGACCAAAGCCCCTGACCCTGGTGCCCCTGATTTGATTGAAATCCCCAACCTATTGTGCCTGACGCATCCGTGTCTATCCATACCGTTGGTGGAGGAGAAATCCATGACATTATTGAGTACAACGTTTCCCTCTTTGCCCAGACCGCTAGTAAGGTGTGGATTAATTTCGGGATGGGCCATAATTTTTCCGCCGGTAAGAGCGGGAAATATTTGTTGCCTTCCAATATTAGTCGTTTTACTTTCAACCGGCCCAACTTGACAGTTAGTTGAATCCAGTTGAGAGAGCCGACCAGAGATTCCCAGACCCTTCGCGTCGTAGTCAGACTGTGAAGAAACATGAACAGTTTCCTGCGATACCTGTTGCGATTGTCCACACTCTGACTCAGAGTGAGAGCGGCTGTGTCCCAGACCAGCCCTATCCACTGAATTACTTGTGAGGGAACAAGGTTTGACTTTACCAGATTTACCTTGAAGCCTAGAGTTTTGACATGATTTAAAATAATATTGACATGTTTTATGCATAAATGTTGTGTCTCTGCCACCACCAGCCAGTCGTCCAGATACCACAACACTCTGATCCCCTGTTTTAACAATGGCATCAGGGCTTGCCGGACTAATTTCGTGAATAATCGAGGTGCTAGGTTCAAACCGAACGGCATCCTTTGAAAAACAAAATTTTGGTGCCTGATCCTTAAGGCCAAAAACCTTTGAAATCTTTTGTTGACCGATACGTGCCAATAGGCGTCTGTCAGGTCTAGTGAGCACATCCAACCTCCCGGCGGAAGTGTTAGCCTGATTTGGTGCACAGTTAACATTCTGAAAGATTCGTTGTGAATGTGAAGGTTCAGGTAAGACAGGTCTACGACCGGCCTCATCTGAACACTGTCCCTTTTGGGAACCAAAAATAGTTTGGACGTGAATACAGGGTAATTTGGGGGGACCGGGATGATGACATTCTTGACAATCATTTCCTGGACCAGTGACTCCACCTCTAAAGAAACAACATTCGCCGTTGTCGGCTGACGTAAGCGAGGTCGCCGGAGCCACCGCCAAGTGATGCCTTTGCGAGCCACCATCCGTGCCCAAGTGTTTAATGGCCATGCCTGGTGACACGTTCGGAACGACCCAGTTAGCAGACAAGGGTTCGCCGGCTGTACTACCCTCGGGTCCTCCGGCCTTAAAGTTGGCACCGGGAGTGAGAGAGACTTTAGTTTTTTGATGGTGGGGTTGATGGTGCTGGACGCTTCGCCGGCTGGCTGGTGCTGGCCGATGACTGGCCCTGACCTGGCTTATGCTGGCCGCGTCCTCTCTGACCTGAAAAACTTACCCTGTTTATGCCTGTACTGACCTTGGGAGGAGTGGGAAGATTTAGGCGGAAGAAAGGGTTTAGATCCCCCTGGCTGAGCTTTAGTAGTTGGCCTGGGTTTGGGAAAGGTAAATGTAGGTTTCTTAGAAGGGGTGGGACTGTGCTTAAAAGCCTGTGCCATATTGAACACCGTTCTCCACACTTCAGGGGACATTAGAGAGGGAGTAAGCACTGGTGACATGACCACCTGATTCGCAATGCGATCAGGTAGCTTGCGAACTAAAGACATTCTGAGATCTTGTCTTGCTCGTACCGCCTCAAGCAAGGCGGTGCGTATGTCACCTAAGGATTGGATTGACGACTGGAGGAGCAGTCGCCGGGACAATTCAACTGATCTTCTGGCATCCGCATCTGTGATTGCCTGAGTAGACCGTAGTAAAGACTTAGCCACCTGTTGAGACACTATGTATTGGGAGAACAGGCGAAAAGCTTTCCCCCTGAGCCTAAATTCTCTGTCTAGGTGAGTAGGGGTAGGGGTAGTGAAAGGGTCTTTCAGCTCACAAAGATTAATTTTAGGGGCAGCTAGGAAAGAAAACAAAGCTGACGGGACTCCGCCTGCAGACCCTACAGGCATGGAGAACCACGAATGAGTATCTTGAGGGATCTGGTGAGAAGATTTCGAAGTAAATGTCGTTGCAAAGTTTTGAGCCTCTATTTCCCAATCTACCCAAGGTCCTGGACCCAACTGCCCCACCTTCAAAACAGGATTAGCTGCTTCGTCTGTGACGGTCTGAAAATCAAGTTCAGGAGTGAGAGCTGACAAAGTCTTAATATCGTTAAACCCATCTAGCTTAGACCAGTCTGAAAATAGCTTTGAAGCTGAGGCAGGGGGTAAAGCTGGCTTAGTAGCATACACAAAATAGTCCTGGTGATAATAACTAGGTATAGCCTTAATGTTTACATCTAGTACATTTCCCAAATTATCCAAGGCCCTTAATTTCTTTGATTTGTTGCCTTGGATGACCCACTCACTCGGTACTGGGAGCTCCCCTGACAAGGTAGGCTGGGCCAACTCTGGTTTAGTGGGGGTCAAAAGGACCCAAGACTCGTCTGGTCCATAAAGCAAGGGCATAGCTACCTTTCTAACAGGTGCTTTGTCTAGAGGGGGTGGATTAACATCCGTGATGACCCTGACATTGGAAGTTGTTAATGCCGCCGTAGCAGGCTTGGTAGCTACTGATGTTGACATAGTGGGAGGGTTAGGGATCTTAGATAAGATAATCGAAGTCATCAGAGGCCGTACCGTAGAACTTGTCGTGGGAGCCCCCAAGTCGAACGTGGGGGCCTCCTGTTGTTGGCCAAAAAATCTAGATAAAGCCTGAGTAAGCAGCCCATTAATTTCTTGCGCAGTAACAAATTGATTTGAAGATGAACTTACAGGTGAATCATTAATATCCTGCGCGGCGTCTAAGCCTGAGCCTGACTCTTGCCCTTCCATTTCCGAAATTATTGAAACTTCGTCTTTCTCTTCCTGAGAAGATCCCTCCGAAGCCGGGGTACCTTGCTGCCAAGACAAGTCAGGAATAGAGGATGGGATCGCCGCGTCCCTGTGGACATCAGCTACTGTGTGACTCGTTTGAGTCGAACGTGGGTGGTCGGGTCCTGGCTGAGCAAAACGCCAAACCCCGAGGCCTTGGCCTACACTTTCTTGAGAGTCAGACACATTATCCCGACTTGAACCCCCCCGAATTTTCTAATTCCAGGGTCAAAATATTTATGGGTAAATCCTCTTTAAGGACAGGCACCTCACTGGACCCCTGAGACCTAACACAAACTCTGTCTGGGGTAGAGGTATGAAGAGAGGTACTAGGAACTTGTGAATGTAGGGAGGACTTCTTTTTATGTGAATCCTTTTTGGAGGATTTATGGCTACGATGTGATCGTGAACTACTCTTAGATTTCGAGGAATCATCGCCGTGACCACTGGTGGAACTTTCCGTCCTACTCTTCTTACTCGCCGGTGAAGAGGCAAGACTAGATGACTGTTGTCTGAGAGGTGACCTGGACCGAGATCTCGCCCGAGATGATGAGGCGGATGCCGGAGGTGTAGGCTCTCGTGGACGTTTGGGTGTAGCCGCAGAAGATACCGAACCCTGACCAGTCTCCGCCGGTGCATGACTCGTGACTCTAGAGGAACGTTTAGGGGGAGGGTGTTCAAATAATAACTTATCCCAAAGAGGGACGTTATCACATTGAAGTGATTTATGAGCAACAATCGTAGTGTATGCTGACATCTGTTGCCTTACTTCTCGTAACGCTACTGCTGCGGTCTTATCATTATCGCAAAGGACTTTTATCGCTAATTGGGAGCAAAAAGAACAATTACGCATAACCCAGAGACCCCTTGAACGGTCTAGACATTTAACACACCTTATGCAAAGGGTATGCGCAAAAATAGGGATACCAGCACAAGCAGGGGTAGTGCATAAAGCAAAGACTGGGGCCACGGTAGCCATGACAGAGACTGGTGTGGAAACTACCGCCGGGTCTGTATTGGTCCGCCGGAGCCCAGCTCTGGAAAAAAAGAAAATTTCCAGGAATTAATGCTCATAAGGTTAATCCAACATGTTCGCACACAAGTGTTAATAGCCCACCGGATAACGAGATGTGATGACACAACGAACACAGCTCGCTATGCGGCGGGGTTTCAGAATATCTAAACAAATCTTTTGAAGAAAGTGAAGAATACCCTCTGACATAATATCGGTCCAGCATGGCGATTATAGTCTTTCTGGTGGTGACTGTCTCAAGATTCAATAATGGAACAAAAACAACCCCCCATAAAGACGCCGGCCCTTGAAATATTTTTTGTATAATAACACAGGGCAGGCTGACACGAGATCTGATTTCTAACGAATTGTCACAAAAAGATCGCCGTAAAAATGAAGGCGGCGATACCTAAATGTATCACTGAATTAAGTAGTTAAATCGAAAATGAATTTGAAAATTCCTTATTTCCTCCAACTAGGAGCACCCGCCGGGTGTGAAAAAACGATTTTTAACTCTAATTGAATCTTCAATTGCCGTAAAAATAAAGGCGGCGATACAAACAGTATTGCTTAAGAATGGAATGGTTAATTCACTGAATGACTTAATAGATTATCCCACCCTTCCAAGGTACACCCGCCGGGTGAGATGTCAAACGTTAACCCCATAAGTTCCTGTCCCCACATCTTTGTAAAAGATCGCCGGGTAGGAAAGCCCTTAACAACAGCTAGGTTTTTCATGTGGTTTTTTGTAAAAACCTGGTAGAAAAACTACATAACGTATGTTCGCAAGAACAAAGTTTTATAGATGGGAACAGCCAGTCCGCCGGGAATCAAAATGGGCCTGAAACCAGGTACCAACAGAGACGCAGTCCTGGAGAGCCACAGACACCTCATCGCCGGGGACACAAACCTGTGTTAAAAACCACGTGTGGCCTAACACGGCTCTCGGCCGGGTTTTATCAAGGTGAAACCGAGAAAAAACCCGCCGGAAGGACACCCACCCCGATCAGACACCATCTGAACGTACACTGTACACGAAGGAAGCCACGCACGACTAACCTAAGAATACAATAATAATCCGTGGAATTAGCCAATACACAACTAAACCAGGAAACAAACATAGTCCGAGGAATTAGCCAATACACAACTAACACCTGGACACACATGGCACAGTAGGGTATATTTATACATAATAAACAATAACACTTGTACAGGTGGCAAAACTACGAGCGGCTGGCTAGGCCTAAGTAGACGGAATAGGAAAAGTTGAAATATACACAAAACACTGGGAATATCACAACAGGGACCATCGCCAACACACCACTGTAGAAAAACTTCCGACAAAGGGAAGACTGACTCGGAACCCAGAAAAAACTTCACTAAGTGAAGAAAATAACGCAGGGAACGTCAGAAGCAAAGCTTGCCTCATCAGAAAGATAAAAGGCAGCATTATTAACGCGTAATGAAAGCCGCCTGCACCACAAGCTAACTAACTGTGAAAAAGTTCACATGTCCACAACAGGACCACGAGGGTACGTCCGAAATAGACGCCCCAAACACACGACTCCAAATACACTGCACTGCGGGCAACCAGCCCAGGACACTCCTGCTACGCATATCCTAACCTTACTCGATACATCCCGGAGTAAACAAATGAGAAAAAACTCACTAGGGACGCAACAAATGCGGAACCAGCGGAGCGTGGGGAGACACGTCCGGGCAGGCTGAGCGCAGAGCAGAGAAGGAGGAATGACGCCTGAATCAGCGTCTGGTCAGAGATCCACACAAGTATATCCACGATATGATGGAAAGCTTATTAGATAGTTATTCTTATTTTCTTTTTGTTTTTATTTTTTACGAAGTTTTTTCGTAGTGAGAACCCAATTCATAATGACTGAAGCCATGAGTGAGGTCGCGTGCGCTCATGATGAAGGCTCCTCAGTTTTTAAATGCTCTGCGCGGTAGATTCAAACTACGGCGGATTAGTGTTTGAAGAGGATGCCTTATGTAATAGGCATGTTCGTCAATGATGGAGGGGCCACTAATAAATATATGGATGGAGTTATGAAAGAAATACTATCAAGAGCAGTGGATGTTGGTGTATCGCTGAAAAGGGAGGGAATTGAGTGGAAGCTACCTATACTGCTGTTTGCGGATGATACAGTTCTGATGAGTGATAATGAATGGGAGTTGCAGGGTCTGGTAAATGAGTTTGGAACAGTGTGCGAAAAACGGAATTTGAAGGTAAATACGGGGAAGAGCAAGGTTATGGTCTTCGAAAGGGGTGAAGTCACAGAGTGTGAGGTGAAGCTGAACGGTCAGGCTATGGAGATCGTCAACTCTTTTAAGTATCTGGGCAGTGTGTTGAGTAAAGATGGGACTATGGATGAAGAGGTGCGGGAGAGGGTACAACAGGGGAAGAGGGTTGTAGGAACGCTAAAAGCAGTAACAAGAAATAGGGTGGTCAGTATGGAAGTGAAGAAGTCCTTGCATGACAGTGTGGTAATCCCGACACTGACTTACGGAAGCGAAGCATGGACGTTGGTTGAGAGACTCAGACCAAGAGTGAGAGCAGTGGAAATGAATTACTTAAGGAGTGCGTGCGGAGTTACATGGAGGGATAGACAGACTAATGAGGAAGTAAGAAGGAGGTGTGGTGTGGAGGTAGATGTGCTGGAAAGTGTGAAAAGGAACAACTTGAGATGGTTCGGCCATATGGAACGTATGGAAAGCGAGAGAATGACTAAGAGGGTGTACGAGAGCGAGGTGGAGGGACAGAGGGGGAGAGGTAGACCGAATATGAGGTGGAAGGATGGAGTGAGGAACTACATGAACGAAGGCGGTGCTGGTTGGGGGGAGGGGCGTCGACTGACTGGGGACAGAGGTGCATGGGGGCGGTTCGTTCGTGGCCACCCCTTCGGGGATCACGGCGTCAGGCAATAGATAGATAGATAGATAAAGGATTTTGTGGATCGTCTATACCGGGCCTGTGACGTCACAAGAGTATAAGTCCACCATCCAGTCTAGGCTAAGGATACTGGTATGACGTCACTATAACGTCACAGGCCCGGTATAGACGATCCGCAAAATCCTTTATACCATTGTTAATAATTATTTCAGTGCCATTGCATTTTGCAAGATAATTATGTACAGCTTGGCGATTATCATTCCGTGTTTATCTCAATCCATGAGCCCCCACCTTTAAAGATTCCCTAGGTACATCCCTGGGATTCGACTCAGTCCCCTCCGTCCCTACCTACGAGCTGCCAAATTGGACGTTAGGTAATGTGGAGGTAGAGGTAAGTGGCCGTGACCCTGGTGATGGCCGGTGCCGCGGCTGCACCTCATCCGTGCGGGCACTTTCATGTCCTGTCACTGATTTGGGGGTCGAACTAACTGACTCATCTTTCCGTCGTTTGTTTGACCTAGAAGATGACGCGACGGAAGACTGACGGGCCTGTCTACGAGGGGAGCTAGATCTGGACCGAGACTTGGCCCTAGATGAATGTGAACGTCCTCGTTTCCGCCGGCCGGGGGGGGGGGTTGCCTCAGAACTGTCGCTACTCTCACTACTACTTACTAGCTCTTTAGATAATACTTTAGATTTAGCTTTCGTTTTAGGAGCTGACTTGGACGGCGTTAATTTTAAAGATGGAGATTTAATAACCAGATGATCCCAAAGGGCTTCGTCATCACAGTGCAAGGCCTTATGGGCAACATCTTTAGCGTAAACATTATATAAGTTCTTAATCTCCTGCAGTGCCATGAGGCATGAGGACTGCACCGCTCGCAGTTCCGAACACACGGCGCATTTCTTCGACAACCAGATGCCCCGTGATCTATCTAGGCACTTCACACATCTTATGCATAGTTTATGTGCAAACACTGGTAAAATAGAGCAGGTAGGAGTAGCGCATAGAGTGAACAGAGGCATGATGGAGCTAAAAAAAAAAAAAAAAAAAAAAAAAACCACCGTGATCGGCCCCTCACCTGCTGCCTGTGCTGCTACCGATGTGTTGTGATCTGGAAATAGAACATTTCCAGGAATCAATGCTCATAAGGATAATCCGAGAGGTTTTACACATCCTACCTCAAGTCCGCCGGAAAATTAGCTATAGCCACTGCTACTCTAACTTTCCGCTGGACCTGAAAGTGAAAAACTTAGGTTTTTCAATTCTAGAACTGCTTACCTGTGACAAAGTGTCACTGGCCCACTAATACCTTAGCTCTTTACTATCACTGACTATTTGGACTAGATATATAGTATTTCCAAACTTGACTGTTGCGCCGGGCGTTCGAAGTCATGCCGCGTGAGGCTATCGGTCTGGGCGAGTTCACTCGGCAGGCCGAGATAACTCCCTTAGGAATTAGCATTTCCGCCGAGAGGTTCGTGGTATAGCACACCACGTCGGGAAATTTGATGCATTCCTTACTCGTCTGCGAGACGAGAAGATGGCGGCAATACACAGAAAGCCCGCCGGAAAAACAAACAAATATTTTCAGAGGTGTTGACTTATATGAGAAAGTCAGACCCCCAAAAAACCCACACCACCATCAGGACGTCTCCTGACTCCCTGTTTTACATGTAAAATAACACTACATGCACAAAACGAGGGATACCTTAGGGCTACAATAGTATTATAATTTTATTTATAAAATAAATTACCCCTAGCCCACTAAGGAGACCCCTACTGAGGCTGGCCACGAGGCTCGTAGTAATCATCATCTTGGCTGGTTACCTACCTCCTGAAGACAGAGCAGCAGCATATGGCGAAGAGGCCCATGCGAGAGGGCAAGCGCAGGCTCGGACACTAGAAGGTTCCACACCACGTGTGACAACCCTTGAACTAGGGCGCCTGCTAAGCAAAGATAATGAAACTGCCTCATAGAGACGGCCTGAAGTATATTGCTGCGGATATAGTAGCCGCCTAACTAGTAGATAAGAGCAATAGCTAAGGCGCAGAGAAACAAAAACAAAAACACATGAGGCACTGATCCTGGGGGACACGAAGGCGCCTGTACAATAGAACCCTATTTTAACACTTCCTGCAGACATACCAATGGGGCAGCCTGTGCTAGCTAGTCTAAAACCTGTTCAATACAACTCAGATTATAGGTTTGAGATAGGTAAGGAGATAAAGAAAACCTAATATTTATTAGTGGCCCCTCCATCATTGACGAACATGCCTATTACATAAGGCATCCTCTTCAAACACTAATCCGCCGTAGTTTGAATCTACCGCGCAGAGCATTTAAAAACTGAGGAGCCTTCATCATGAGCGCACGCGACCTCACTCATGGCTTCAGTCATTATGAATTGGGTTCTCACTACGAAAAAACTTCGTAAAAAAATAAAAACAAAAAGAAAATAAGAATAACTATCTAATAAGCTTTCCATCATATCGTGGATGTACTTGTGTGGATCTCTGACCAGACGCTGATTCAGGCGTCATTCCTCCTTCTCTGCTCTGCGCTCAGCCTGCCCGGACGTGTCTCCCCACGCTCCGCTGGTTCCGCATTTGTTGCGTCCCTAGTGAGTTTTTTCTCATTTGTTTACTCCGGGATGTATCGAGTAAGGTTAGGATATGCGTAGCAGGAGTGTCCTGGGCTGGTTGCCCGCAGTGCAGTGTATTTGGAGTCGTGTGTTTGGGGCATCTATTTCGGATGTACCCTCGTGGTCCTGTTGTGGACATGTGAACTTTTTCACAGTTTAGTTAGCTTGTGATGCAGGCGGCTTTCATTACGCGTTAATTATTGCTGCCTTTTATCTTTCTGATGAGGTAAGCTTTGCTTCTGACGTTCCCTGTGTTATTTTCTTCACTTAGTGAAGTTTTTTCTGGGTCCCGAGTCAGTCTTCCCTTTGTGGGAAGCTTTTCTACAGTGGTGTGTTGGCGGTGGTTCCTGTTGTGATATTCCCAGTGTTTTGTGTATATTTCAACTTTTCCTATTCCGTCTACTTAGGCCTAGCCAGCCGCTCGTAGTTTTGCCACATGTACAAGTGTTATTGTTTATTATGTATAAATATGCCCTACTGTGTCATGTGTATCCGGGTTTTAGTTGTGTATTGGCTAATTCCTCGGACTATGTTTGTTTCCTGGTTTAGTTGTGTATTGGCTAATTCCACGGATTATTGTGTGAACTTAGGTTAGTCGTGCGTGGCTTCCTTCGTGTACAGTGTACGTTCAGATGGTGTCTGATCGGGGTGGGTGTCCTTCCGGCGGGTTTTTTCTCGGTTTCACCATGATAAAACCCGGCCGAGAGCCGTGTTGGGCCACACGTGGTTTTAACACAGGCTTGTGTCCCCGGCGATGAGGTGTCTGTGGCTCTCCAGGACTGCGTCTCTGTTGGTGCCTGGTTTCAGGCCCCCTTTGATTCCCGGCGGACTGGCTGTTCCCATCTATAAAACTTTGTTCTTGCGAACATACGTTATGTAGTTTTTCTACCAGGTTTTACAAAACCACATGAAAAACCTAGCTGTTGTTTAGGGCTTTCCTCCCCGGCGATCTTTTACAAAGAAGTGGGGACAGGAACTTATGGGGTTAACGTTTTGACATCTCACCCGGCGGGTGTACCTTGGAAGGGTGGGATAAACAATTAAGTCATTCAGTAAATTAACCATTCCATTTTTAAGCAATACTGTATGTATCGCCGCCTTTATACTTACGGCAATTGAAGGTTCAATTGGGGTTAATATCGTTTTTTTTTTTCACACCCGGCGGGTGCTCCTAGTTGGAGGAAATAAGGAATTTACAAATTCAATTTCGATTTAACTACTTAATTCAGTGATACATTTAGGTATCGCCGCCTTCAATCTTACGGCGATCTTTTTGTGACAATTCGTTAGAAATCAGATCTCGTGTCAGCCTATCTATCTATCTATCTATTGCCAGACGCCTTACTCCCCTTACGAGGGTGGCCATACACAGAATGCCCCCAAGCGGATCTATTCCCTGTGAGAGGGACAACCCGAGCCAGTTTAGTGAAGGACTTACAGGATTGACCACTCAATTTAGGATCCGTCCGACTCCGAGGCCCTCTGTGTATCTTGTTAGCACTATTTTTTTTACAGTGGTGTTCGGCTAATCCATCCACTAACCTGCCTTACCCTTAGGTAAGCAGTACGGATTTGTATCAGGTTTACTCCCCTAGACAGGTTGCCAACCAAGGCTGACGAGTCCCATCCACCCGGATTTGTATAAGGTTGTCTCCCCTAGATGAGTTGCCGACCAAGGCTAACGAGTCCCATCCATCCATCCACATCGTGTCAGCCTGCCCTGTGTTATTATACAAAAAATATTTCAAGGGCCGGCGTCTTTATGGGGGGTTGTTTTTGTTCCAATATTGAATCTTGAGACAGTCACCACCAGAAAGACTATAATCGCCATGCTGGTCCGATATTATGTCTGAGGGTATTCTTCACTTTCTTCAAAAGATTTGTTTAGATATTCTGAAACCCCGCCGCGTAGCGAGCTGTGATCGTTGTGTCATCACATCTCGTTATCCGGTGGGCTATTAACACTTGTGTGCGAACATGTTGGATTAACCTTATGAGCATTAATTCCTGGAAATTTTCTTTTTTTTCCAGAGCTGGGCTCCGGCGGACCAATACAGACCCGGCGGTAGTTTTCCCCACCAGTCTCTGCCATGGCTACCGTGGCCCCAGTCTTTGCTTTATGCACTACCCCTGCTTGTGCCGGTATCCCTATTTTTGCGCATACCCTTTGCATAAGGTGTGTTAAATGTCTAGACCGTTCAAGGGGTCTCTGGGTTATGCGTAATTGTTCTTTTTGCTCCCAATTAGCTTTAAAAGTCCTTTGCGATAATGATAAGACCGCGGCAGTAGCGTTACGAGAAGTAAGGCAACAGATGTCAGCCTACACTACGATTGTTGCACATAAATCACTTCAATGTGATAACGTCCCTCTTTGGGATAAATTGTTATTTGAACACCCTCCCCCTAAACGTTCCTCTAGAGTCACGAGTCATAAGCCGGCGGAGACTGGTCAGGGTTCTGTATCTTCTGCGGCTACACCCAAACGTCCACGAGAGCCTACACCCCCGGCATCCGCCTCATCATCTCGGGCGAGATCTCGGTCTAGGTCACCTCTCAGACGACAGTCATCTAGTCTTGCCTCTTCACCGGCGAGTAAGAAGAGTAGGACGGAAAGTTCCACCAGTGGTCACGGCGATGATTCCTCGAAATCAAAGAATAGTTCACGGTCACACCGTAGCCATAAATCCTCCAAAAAGGATTCACATAAAAGAAAGTCCTCCCTACATTCACCAGTTTCTAGTGCTTCTCATCGTACCTCTACCCCAGACAGAGTTTGTGTTAGGTCTCAAGGGTCCAGTGCGGTGCCTGTCCTTAAAGAGGATTTACCCATAAATATTTTAACCCTGGAATTGGAAAGTTCGGGGGTTCAGTTCGTGATAATGTGTCAGACTCTCAAGAGAGTGTAGGCCAGGGCCTCGGTGTTTGGCGGTTTGCTCAGCCAGGGTCCGACCACCCACGTCCGACTCAAACGAGTCACACAGTAGCTGATGTCCACAGGGACGCGGCGATCCCATCCTCTATTCCTGACTTGTCTTGGCAGCAAGGTACCCCGGCTTCGGAGGGATCTTCTCAGGAAGAGAAAGACGAGGTTTCAATAATTTCGGAAATGGAAGGGCAAGAGTCAGGCTCAGGCTTAGACGCCGCGCAGGATATTAATGATTCACCTGTAAGTTCATCTTCAAATCAATTTGTTACTGCACAAGAAATTAATGGGCTGCTTACTCAGGCTTTATCTAGATTTTTTGGCCAACAACAGGAAGCCCCCACAATCGACTTGGGGGCTCCCACGACAAGTTCTACGGTACGGCCTCTGATGACTTCGATTGTTTTATCTAAGATCCCTAACCCCCCCACTCTGTCAACATCAGTAGCTACCAAGCCTGCTACGGCGGCATTGACAACTTCCAATGTCAGGGTCATCACGGATGTTAATCCACCCCCTCTAGACAAGGCACCTATCAGAAAGGTAGCCATGCCCTTGCTTTATGGACCAGACGAGTCTTGGGTCCTTTTGACCCCCAATAAACCAGAGCTAGCCCAACCTACCTTGTCAGGGGAGCTCCCAGTACCGAGTGAGTGGGTCATCCAAGGCAATAAATCAAAGAAATTAAGGGCCTTGGATAATTTGGGAAATGTACTAGACGTAAACATCAAGGCTATACCTAGTTATTATCACCAGGACTATTTTGTGTATGCTACTAAGCCAGCTTTACCCCCTGCCTCAGCTTCGAAACTATTTTCAGACTGGTCTAAGCTGGATGGGTTTAATGATATTAAGACTCTGTCAGCTCTCACTCCTGAACTTGATTTACAGACCGTCACAGACGAAGCAGCTAATCCAGTTTTGAAGGTGGGGCAGTTGGGTCCAGGACCTTGGGTAGATTGGGAAATAGAGGCTCAAAACTTTGCAACCACATTTACTTCGAAATCTTCCCACCAGATCCCTCAAGATACTCATTCGTGGTTCTCCATGCCTGTAGGGGTCTGCAGGCGGAGTCCCGTCAGCTTTGTTTTCTTTCCTAGCTGCCCCTAAAATTAATCTTTGTGAGCTAAAAGACCCTTTCACTACCCCTACCCCTACTCACCTAGACAGAGAATTTAGGCTCAGGGGGAAAGCTTTTCGCCTGTTCTCCCAATACATAGTGTCTCAACAGGTAGCTAAGTCTTTACTACGGTCCACTCAGGCAATCGCAGATGCGGATGCCAGAAGATCGGTTGAATTGTCCCGGCGACTGCTCCTCCAGTCGTCAATCCAATCCTTGGGTGACATACGCACCGCCTTGCTTGAGGCGGTACGAGCAAGACAAGATCTCAGAATGTCTTTAGTTCGCAAGCTACCTGATCGCATTGCGAATCAGGTGGTCATGTCACCAGTGCTTACTCCCTCTCTAAAGTCCCCTGAAGTGTGGCGAACGGTGTTCAATATGGCACAGGCTTTTAAGCACAGTCCCACCCCTTCTAAGAAACCTACATTTACCTTCCCCAAACCCAGGCCAACTACTAAAGCTCAGCCAGGGGGATCTAAACCCTTTCTTCCGCCTAAGTCTTCCCACTCCCCCCAAGGTCAGTACAGGCATAGACAGGGTAGGTTTTCAGGTCAGAGAGGATGCGTCCAGCATAAGCCAGGCCAGGGCCAGTCGTCGGCCAACACCAGCCAGCCGGCAAAGCGTCCAGCACCACCAACCCCACCATCAAAAAACTAAAGTCTCTCTCACTCCCGGTGCCAACTTTAAGGCCGGAGGACCCGAGGGTAGTACAGCCGGCGAACCCTTGTCTGCTAACTGGGTCGTTCCGAACGTGTCACCAGGCATGGCCATTAAACACTTGGGCACGGATGGTGGCTCGCAAAGGCATCACTTGGCAGTGGCTCCGGCGACCTCGCTTACGTCAGCCGACAACGGCGAATTTTGTTTCTTTAGAGGTGGAGTCACTGGTCCAGGAAATGATTGCCAAGAATGTCATCATCCCGGTCCCCCCAAATTACCCTGTATTCACGTCCAAACTATTTTTGGTTCCCAAAAAGGGACAGTGTTCA
Source organism: Lithodes maja (assembly GCA_037953745.1). Classification (NCBI taxonomy): domain Eukaryota; kingdom Metazoa; phylum Arthropoda; class Malacostraca; order Decapoda; family Lithodidae; genus Lithodes; species Lithodes maja. The sequence goes on from JBAKBP010002272.1 coordinate 180,491, forward strand.
GATGAGGCCGGTCGTAGACCTGTCTTACCTGAACCTTCACATTCACAACGAATCTTTCAGAATGTTAACAGTACACCAAATCAGGCTAACACTTCCGCCGGGAGGTTGGATGTGTTCACTAGACCTGACAGACGCCTATTGGCACGTATCGGTCAGCAAAAGATTTCAAAGGTTTTTGGCCTTACGGATCAGGCACCAAAATTTTGTTTTTCAAAGGATGCCGTTCGGTTTGAACCTAGCACCTCGATTATTCACGAAATTAGTCCGGCAAGCCCTGATGCCATTGTTAAAACAGGGGATCAGAGTGTTGTGGTATCTGGACGACTGGCTGGTGGTGGCAGAGACACAACATTTATGCATAAAACATGTCAATATCATTTTAAATCATGTCAAAACTCTAGGCTTCAAGGTAAATCTGGTAAAGTCAAACCTTGTTCCCTCACGAGTAATTCAGTGGATAGGGCTGGTCTGGGACACGGCCGCTCTCACTCTGAGTCAGAGTGTGGACAATCGCAACAGGTTTCGCAGGAAACTGTTCATGTTTCTTCACAGTCTGACTACGACGCGAAGGGTCTGGGAGTCTCTGGTCGGCTCTCTCAACTGGATTCAACTAACTGTCAAGTTGGGCCGGTTGAAAGTAAAACGATTAATATTGGAAGGCAACAAATATTTCCCGCTCTTACCGGCGGGAAAATTATGGCCCATCCCGAAATTAATCCACACCTTGCTAGCGGTCTGGGCAAAGAGGGAAACGTTGTACTAAATAATGTCATGGACTTCTCCTCCACCAACGGTATGGATAGACACGGATGCGTCAGGCACAATAGGTTGGGGATTTCAATCAAATCAGGGGCACCAGGGTCAGGGGCTTTGGTCCCACTTAGAAATCTCTCACATCAATGTCAAAGAATTACTAGTCCCCTTGTATTTCCTTCAGGCTCACGGCCCGGCATTACGGGGCAAGTCGGTGGCCTTCAGAATGTTCAATCTGAATGCGGTTCACTGTATTCAGAAGCAAGGATCAACGAGGTCAAGGGGGTTGCAAAACGTGTCGGAAGAGATTTTTACTCTAGCCAACAGACTAGAAATTTACCTTCACGCATCTTATCTCCCAGGCGTAGCGAACGTCTGGGCAGACGCTCTGTCCCGGAGACAGAGCACGACAGTAGAATGGGAGCTCAAGCAACCCATTTTCAACCTAATGATTGAGAGCTCTCCCATCCACAAGTGGATCTTTTTGCGTCCGAGGAGACTCACAAACTCCCTCTATACCTCACCCGCCGGGCGAAAACGCCGGCAGGGGGGCCAGACGCCCTAGTGACAGACTGGAACAGATGGAGCTCCATCTATCTGTTTCCGCCGCCAGATGCGTCACTAATGTGCCACGTAGTGAACAAACTACGAGATTATCGAGGCTTAGTCTCGCTAATCGCGCCCCTGTGGCCGGCGCAGTTGTGGTACCAGCAATTGAAAACGTGGTGCCCGGACCCGGTATCGCTCCCGGTCGGGTATTTCCACTTAGACACGATTGGCAACCTAGCGACCTCGCTGACTTTTGCATTATGGACATTCAGGAGGCCAAGTGGCTGGCACCATAC